>JAODAL010003617.1:0-170381 GCA_025379985.1 Phyllomedusa bahiana
TTTTCTGTTAACTATGCATCGATCTGTTCATGTATACGAATTCATTTCTCATCTTGCCGCAAGGCAATTGGTGACTTGTCCACAGCTATTGTCCACGGACACTTCCAGCTTAATAGCATAGCCTAGCTTTGTAATATCTCATCTATGATTGTTATGTTCATACACAGTCCTAGTTTACCATTTACTTGATTCATAATGTTTATTACTCTACCTTATGAAATAATTAAAATATAATATTATAATAGCCAAACCATGGCACCAAGGTCATAAAAGGCAAGGGTCAGGCATAGATTTCACATCAACTGCCTAAGATGTTTAGTGTATTGTTTTTCAGGTTAATTATATACTCATGTACTTATATTTTTGAATTTAGCATGCAGAAATTTGTACCATTTATTGTCTTTAATATAAAAGGGGAACAAGATCTCTAGACTGGTTCCTAAAAGTTTATTGAATCTTTAACTGCTATAACTTTAGTTGGTTTTAAACTCATGCACCAACAAGTTAATATTGGCAAATGTGTAAATATTTGGCATTTCTCATTCTCATTTTGAGTGAAAACATGCACTTTCCCCTGTGTCTTGTTGGACATATAAGGGTGTTTTACATACACTTTCTTTATAACATCACACATGTAATCCTATTCATGTACTGGTGTTAGAAAATGTAAAGCCAAGTGTCTAATTGTGGCGAATTACCCTAGATATTTGTGCAATGTCGATTATTTAGAGGTTAGGTTTAGTTTTGCCAGACTATTCAAAGCTTTTGCATTTACACAACAATGATTCGCAAAACATTATCGTACCTAAAGATTTGCCTCAACATTTAATACGAGCACAAGAGTCACATTCTGATATTCCATGACTTAACAGAGTGTATTGACCCACATTAAGGGAGACAGTAAATAAAGGAATTTCTTCATCCCTTTTCTGGTGTAAAATGGGCACCAAAGTGAGCGTTGTGTGATGTCCTGTGCATTGTTTGACAGATCTGACAACTTTGAAAATATGCGGCAAACAATGTAGGGCATTTTGGGGCATTATGAGGCGTGTCAACACAGCCACATTCAAACTATTAGACCATCATGGAATGCGAATCGGAAAACAAGGGCTTATTACTCTTCTGACGCCATCCAGACCTATTTTCAAGTCTAGCCTGAGGATTTCGAGAAGTGGAGCAGATTTGACTGTTTAGGGAAAAAAAGGTCCCTTATTTCGTAACGTTAGACCAGTACAATAATAAAAAGGAATTTCTGGTTCATATTAAAAATATATAAAATTAAATCATATAAATTTAAAAAAATTATAATATTAAATATTAATATAAAAAATATATAACACTTTCCAACAATTGAACCATTTATGAATCACACAAAAACCACTTTCATTATTAGTAGTCACATTTAAACACTAAAACCAGAAGAGAAAATTCATTTTGTCGAGCCGTCTATAATCCATACATGTCTCCCATAAATGTTAAAAAAAAACTAAAGGAAATCAAGTCTTGTGCTGAAGCTGTCAATAGCCCATTATATGGGACTCTTTACCCAAATCTCAGGATACGCAATAGTACATCGGATTTATTTGCCGTATTGTCAGCTTCGAGTAAGGGCACTGACTCTATTTTGTCAAGGTTAGTAAGCTAGTGAAACCAAATGATAGATTGACGCAAAATACCAAGGTCCACCATGTGACTTCGTAATCTAAAAACACTAATCAGTTAGCAGCATATTTGTAATTATTTGGGATAACTTTTTTCTTGTTGATACTCTAGCTCTGTGACACCAGCTGCACAATTTTCAATTATTTAAGTCTGCCATAGAGAGATATTCTTAAATAATTTAAGGGATATAAAGAGTGTTTTGTAACCTAGTATTTGTATTAAGTTGATATAACTGTGTAATGTTATTTTGTACTTTCAGTTAGTGATATCAATTGCAGATTTATTTTCGCTGGATTATGCCGTCACTTTACGATCATATGGTTCATCCGACCTATGAAGCCTCCACCAATCTTGAGAGTAAAAGGCCCCTGAGCACACTAATTATGTAGTACCATATCACCCGTTCATTCGTTTCTTCTCTGCACAGGAGCACTGCTTCCGCAAGGAATCTACAGCAGGTCATATTCACCTTATCATAGAGCTATACTGTGTAAGGAAACCCTGCGCATAGCAGATGACCATGCACCCATATGCAAGCAAAAACGAGGGGGATGTTGACGGCGCGCGGGACCACAGCTTCTAAATCAGTCATGTGGCCCCTTTAACCTAAGGTATCTGTTGTATAAACCAGGTAGCGAATTCATACAGCAAATACCGTGGTGTCTACAAAGAAATCAACGCATTGATTAACATACATTAACAACATATATACATATATACAACACAAACACATTCTTCAATCTATATAAAGAGAGAGAAAGTTCTTCTGCATAATTTTATTTTTTTTGTTCATTAAGGTTATCTACATGTTATTAATTTTGTTTAGATGTTATGAAGTGCATTATATTTAAGCAAGAGGTATAAAAAATAGAATGTATAACTTTAATAAATCTTGTAGTCAAGCAAACTAGAATGTGAAAGAAACAAACTCAACCACGTTGTTTAAATAACAATAATGTAAACTTCTTAGTATTTCACAGGATGATTTTTATCACCTAAGGCAGTGTCATTGGGGAGAAGAAAGGTTCGGATTAGCATATGGAAGGTGAGGTTAATCCCTGTTAATATCTTACTTTCCCATCTATCTTTTCTATGTTTACTTAGTGGAGAACAATCCTACTCATTATGGTTGGCATGACAGTTCTTTTCTTAAAAACGAAGCCTCATTACTGCAACGGGAATTTGGTATAAAGAGCATCAAAAATAACTATAATTTAAAATGTTCCAAGTGTCGGTGTTAAGATTATTTCCCACAATTCCCAAATTAGACAAAAAAAGCCAATGAACAAATAACCAAGGAATGAATGAAATATGGAAATTTAAGAATAGGCAAAGAAATGAATTTATTTATAGAAAAAAAAAAGCTGCATTGTCCAATGTTGCAGTATCTTTTCTGCCAATACACAGCAAGCAAATGAACAGACCTGTGCTTCTTAATTCCAGAAACATATTTTCATAAAAATTCCCACTTTTTTTGGTTTGCTTTGCCTGAACACGTAGTAATGAATTTAGCATTTAATATAAAGCAGGGCAGTCACTCAAGAAAAGTTAAAGTCTGGCATTTTAAAGCCATGTCTCCCACTGCACGGGTTTTCCTCCCGGCGGTTTTGTCCGCCGAGGCGGACCGGCGACAAAACATTGAACAAGCACAATCTTCCGTCCAGGTTTCCGGCAAACCGTGCCGGGTATTTGTCCCCTGCCGTGTAAACTGGCCCCTAAGTAAAAAGTGTAAAAACAACAGAGTATGATTGTGCACATGGTGATCAGCAATTTATTCCATACATACCTCAGTTTATCCTGCCAGCAAAGTGGTTTAAAAAATACCAACATCATAGATCACTCTTTCTACAGGCGTTGTTCCCTGCTGTAGCCATTGCAAAAAAAAAATTCAAATATAAGCTTAAAAATAAACTGTTTTGAAACCAGTGAAGAGTCAGCCAGTTTTGGAGGATTTTATTTTTCTTATGGTTTCTTTATGTAGCTGCGTTATTATGCTATCCATAAACATACATATCTTTGCTGCTTAATACTGCTACTACTGTGTAATACCATTGTGTCATCATTGTTAATATTGTTGTAGTAGTAGAATATAATAAGTGATAAGTTGATACGATCCTTCTAAATATTTATTGGAGTAGAAATAATAGAAATAATACAATATTGTTGATAATAGCATTGTTTAATTATTGTAATATGGAAAAAAAAATAGTGTTATAATGGTTTTATTGTTGTTTATTTCCATTTATTATTATATGTTGATATACAACCACTAAACCATTTAAGATCCAGACTATTTTTATTCTTAACTCCTTAAAATGGTATTCTTATTTCACTACTTCCATTCCAGGCTTGATTCAGTGCTGGCTGCAAGGAACGGAGAGATGGGTCCTCCATTCGACTATAATGGTAGTTGAAAGCAAACTGGTTGATTTCGAACTCCCATCAAAAAGTGAACCGTACATGGCTCAGCCTCTGCACATTCACTGCAGCAGGCACAGACACCTGGAACTGGAATGGAAATAAGGAGATGAAAATTTCCCTATTAAGGATGCTGTATTTTTTTGAGGGAAGGGAAGGGGGAATGGTTTATTTTAATCCTCAGTTTCTTTTATCGAAGATCCTTTTTTATTTTTCTGTTGCTGTAGCCCTATAAGAGCTGGTTTTGCAGAGTGAATTGTATTTTATTTTAAGGCACATTTAATGCATTGAAAAACTTTTATTCCAATTTTGGAAGAGGAATAGTTTTGGTTTTTTTGGGTTTCCATTTTAACAGCGTTTACCATGCAGTGACATACTAACTATATTCTGTGGCTCCATACATTTTCATTGATACCAAATGTTTATGCTTTTTTCCTTGGATGATAAAACTGTTTCTAAAATTATTTCTTTTTGTGCCACTATATTCTGAGAGCCATGTTTTTTTATTATCATGCTGGAATGACAAAATAAAAAAACAGCAATTGTGGAATTTTTTTCTTTTTTTTCTTTTATGATGTTCACCATGCAGGTTAAATACCATAACAGTTTTATAGTTTGGATAGTTAGGGTCACACACAAACCAATAATGTGTACTTTATATTTTTTGACATAAAGCATTTTTACTACACAGCTTATACATACTGATAATGTTGTGGACTCAGCATCTAAGGATATACCAATGCCATACATGAACATCAAATTGCTCTAACCTGAATTTATGTAGCAGGTTTCACTGAGGAGTTAGTCCTGGTTCACACTACGCCGGAGGTCAAACTACGCAATTTTTTCCATCTCAACTACAGACACCATGGCGGAAACCCGACGGATCTATTGTAATTAATAGGGCCCTTTGGACGCTGTGGGTGTCCATTGTGAATGGATCCCATGGCTTCTGTTTTTCACCTCTGTCATGGATGTTCTGAACGCTACTTCCAACGCAAATGTGAACCAGGTCTTAAGAACCAAGCATTTTTTTTTCTATTGTCACAAGAACCATAGCTTTTTCATTTGTCCACCAATGACGCTTGATTTTTATAGGACAAATTGTATTTTCCAATAGCACCATTTTATTGGTTAGCTTTTATCAATTGTGCAAGAAATAAAAGAGCTTTTTTTCCAGTTATTGTGTATCTTTTTCTATTGCTTTACCATGCAGTAAAAAAATAACATATTAACTTGTTTTATTACTTTTACATAAAAAACATGATTAATGAAAAAAGCCATGGTAATTGTTGGCACTCAGCAATAGTGTTTTGGTATGCCATTGGGTAGACAGAGGGAGCCTCCTCCCTCTATATAAATCTGTGCCATTTGTAAAAGAATTAAAGCTTAATTTAAATATTCTAAAAACCATTCTTATAACATTCACTAATGGTAGGAAAGGTACACATGCTCCAAATGTTATGAGCATTTACATATGTATCCAGGATCAAAAGTCCTTTTCTGCTCCAACAGGAGCTCTTTTGGAGACGCAGTAGACCGGCAGCGGCTCCGCTAAGAGTACTACGTTCAAGGAGCCCCTCTCCTTTCTCAATGTGTACCTTTCCTGCCATTAGTGGATGTTACAAGAAAGGTTTTTAGAATATTTAAATAAAGCTTTAATTCTTTTACAAATGGCGCAGATTTATATGGAACTATGTTAATATAGGGTTGGAGACCACTACATTGTGCCCAAAGAAAGGTACTAAATATTTCTAGTGATTTGTTATATGATTATCAGAGCCTCCTCCCTCTGTCATGTTTCTTAGATGCTGTGATTGACTATAGACTGCAGCATCAAAGGGGTTAAAAAGAATCAAAGGGTTCTCTAATTCAGGAGGAACCCAATTTTTACTGAAAACTGGGCTGTTATGCAGCCTTTATTCATGCAAGACAGGTAAAACATAGGTACACTATGGCACATTAAATAGTAACTATTACAACTATCATGAATACTGCAGCTAATATGTTCTTTGCATATTAGCAAATGTCAGCATTTTACTTCTTTGAATCCATTATAATGCATCAATTTCAATCACCAGGAAGAAAATCTCTTAGTTTTATTATATTTTGTGACTATTTTTTAGACTGTAAGCCCTCACAGGCAGGGACCTCTCTCCTTCTGTACCAATAGTTATTTATTAATTTGTCTACCTTGTAGTTATTTGAACTATGTTATACTGTATATGCAACCCAAATGTACAGCGCTTTGGAACTGAGGGCGCTCTAAAATAAATAATAATAATAATATGTTTTCTTACAGTAAGATATATTCTAGAATTAAAAAAGAACCTAAACTCACCTACTAAATCATCCAACACTCCAACGCCGCCCTAGTGGCCCCTGACAGTTTTTATTCACCTGTGGTAAAACCTGCAGGTAGAGCATGAGATTGGCTGCATTGGTCATGGGGTACACTGACATGTCATTGCTGAACTGTGGTAAATCCAGCAGGGACCACTGGATAGGTGCTGGAGTGTCAGGAATTAATAGATGAGTATTATTATTTTATTTTTTAAACATTTAGATTTTTCTTTTAGAAATTCTGAACAACCCCTTTAGGCTCACTCAGGATTTCTGCTAATGTACATACACACTGGTGGTACAATCACCCATAAATTAAACCTGTTAAGCAAAGTGTCAGCCTAGCCATATACTGTGTGAAATGTGTTTAGAAAGTAGAAGAAAGCTGAGAAGGACAGTGACTGATACAAGCAGCAGCACACACAGACTCCAGTGCTGCTCTTCATAGTCCTTCACCTATAATGATTAAGTAACAAACCAGATGTGATCTATTTACTTTCCCATCCAGTGTGTGCGTGTGTCAGTATGTATTTGAAGGCACACACAGATGTAGCAGAGCTTAGTTTGTCATTTTGTGCAATTTATTCTCATTGTGGATTTACATAGGACTGCAAGCAAACCTACTCCATTATCACCATGCTCTTATGCAGCCCTTAACATTTTTCTGCAATCACATACATACAGTGATCTGTTCTATGCAGCTATTCTGTATAATATTGGCACTATATGTTGCATGTAAGCTCTATGCTGCTGTTATAAATCTCACCCCTCTCGCTCTATGGGATAATTTGTCCCAGAGCACAGACTAGGACTGGCTTCCCTTTCCACTTTTCTTTCCCCCAAGCACTGCCCACGTCCCATTGTAATTGACTTGCACACTTAATCTTCGGCTTTCTTTTAAAGAGAGGAGGGGGTGTGTGGAGAGGGATAGGGGGAGGTTAAGTCACTGACATCGGTATAGTGAGGGGAGTCTGACAGAAGCAGCCAGTCTTATAGAGTGCAGCCCAGTGAGAGTAGGCAGTCAGCTAAGGGGGAGGCAGTTGATTTACAGTAACCTATAGCAGGCAGTCTGGCCTCACTACATCCACAGGGTCCATGTTTTCTGATAGCTCAGTATATAGTCACTATATAGGCAGGCTACCTTCTGATGCTTCATTACTTCTTCTGGTTGGATCACTGGAGCATAGGAGAAGCTTGGATGTGATATATTCCAGCAGCAAAGGATCTCCTGCATGACTTTTACCTGCTGGGGCTTCTGGTGAGCTATCCCTTACATCTGGCCATCAGGGACCTTGGATGTTAGATGGATATAGGAAGCACTTCACAGAGGAGGTGAGTGGTTTTTGGAAAGTGACAGATGATCCCACCTGTGTGCTGGAGTTATCTAGTCAAGAAGACTTCTTTCTCCCACCTCTGCTACCAGCATAGACTTTGCTTGTAGGCAACATGCTACCTGCATCCCACCCAGGGACTCTTTCTGCTGACTTGGCCACATCCCTTGTAAGGTACTCTGCCTATCTTACAATGCACAAATAGTCCTCTTATCATCCTGTTTCACTAATTGTCCTGTCCACTTATCTTCTGGAAGTCCTTGTGGATTGTGTTGGAATCACTGGGAAGAAGAAGAGACCTGAAGGACACTCCACTCCACACTGAAGAAGCTAGGGGGGAAATCATTACAAGGTTACTATGCAATTGCGACTCTTTCTTTGTGTTTGATCATTGTGAACTTCTTGAATACATTGAGAGTCAACAACATCCTAGATGGAGCGGCCATCGAAGAAGTGAAAGTGTCCACTCGCGGCTGGTGCCTGCAGATATTCACGCTTGTTCCTTGAGTGCTGGGTCCTTCCTCTATTATTAGTTCAGCTAGATCCTAGGCAGTGATGAACCTAACCCACAATGACTACCTGTATGTGTATATCAAGCCAAAGCACAAAACCCTTATTGTCCTTAAGAGCATATTACCTGATGGCAGTACTCAGGTCAGTGCTCTTCAATGTAAACTATTAAGAAGTGTACAACTGTCATAAAGTTTGTGCCTATTGCAATATAGCTAGAATTAACTTCTTAAATACTACTACTATATTTAATGTGTGTTTTCTTGCTAAGCGTTGGTGATTTTTGTTTTTAAGTATAACACAGTTTAAAGACATCACCATGATTTTTGATGCTCCTGGTTTATGTAATATGACTTGAGCACAAGTTCCTTAAATTGGTGTTTTAACTTATGTACATAAGAACTTTATGATAAGAAAAAGAATAGTGATGACATTTTAACAGCTGAGCTCTAAAGTTATCTACTAAAGGGTATTAATAGTATAATGTTGTAACCGTGTTAGCCATGAAAGTAGTAGAAGAGTGAAGAAATCAGGAAGCGCGATGCCCTTAGAGCTGAGTATATTTGATGGTGAGCTTTTCGACGAGTACAAGCTCTCTTCTTCAGACATGATGTTACTATAGTTTAAATTCAGGAATTCCTGTGAGTGACCAAAGGTACTGGACTTTAGGAAACTAGTTTATTTCGTGTCAAGAACTGGATCCTATCTTAATCAGATACAGATGGAAGTTTCCTATGTCTTTGTTTTTGACTGTGCTGGTTTAATACAGAAACATATACAGATTTCACCTTATGCACCGATGGATCCTATGCAATTAAAACTGAGATAAAGCACAAGACCCACCACCAGTGGCAGGCAGCATCAGGAGAAAGGAGTTTCCAGAAACTGAAGAGAGAACTCAAAGTTGGTGGCTTGTATTGGTTTAATGTGAAAATCAACATACTCCATTAAATAGCATTTAGTTAGGTTTCCTTTAATGGCTGTCCTTGGTCCTGAGGGCCTCTGATTAAATATGCTAATACTAATCCTGATTCAAACACATTTATGCTTGTAATGACTGTCTGTATACACAGCCCCAAGCAGATACATTACAGCGAGCCAGCACTTTACTAGTTTAAGTTTATTTGCCAGCACATCACTGGTAATTAAGTTTTGTAATTAGAATGGCTAGAACAATCCTATTACAAAAGATCCAAGCCTGTAACCATGGACCCCATACACATTGTTAGCATTTATCCACCGTCTTTCTGCAAATCTGATTAACTTCAGGATACACACTGCTTCCTCTGAATATTACTAGGTTTATGCCTTAGTTTAATATTGATTTTTAAAAGCCTATTTAAAACTTATAAACATAGCAAAGCTTAAAAAGTGTAACAACTCATATGTGATATATTACCTGTATTGGTCCATGCAGGAATCCCTATCCATAAAGAATGAGCCCTAAAAAGTTAAATGGTAAATTCAGCTGCTGCAAAAAGACAGATAAGGCTTGGCTGGGTTATAAAATGTAGATGAACTGACCCAAGTGGGTCATCCCATGATCAGTGGGGGGTTCCTATATTTTTCCTGTGCTCTTGTGAGGTGCAGTAAAAGTTAACTTCCAGAATCGACATACTAGCGAGGGGAATTTTCATACATATAAGATGACGCCGTGAAATAACAGGTACATATAAGTGAAACTGGCCTGGTGTCTATGTGGCCATGCCTGGAAGGTCCATGTGATCTCCTGACATTTTGCTAAACTACCTCGAGCAAGAAGCTCATTGCGGTTACTTGTGAAAGTGCTTACAGATTGTACATTAAAGTTATTTGGGAAAGTGTCTGCCCTCCAGCAGGCATCAGCAACGTGATCACATCTCCAGACTTCTCCCTAGGGAAACTGTTGTAGCTCAATTTGTTTGCAGATGATAATAATCTGCTCTTGTATATAGCAGATAAGTAAACACTGTAAGTCTCCGCACCAAAAAGTTCTGGTGCCACCAGCCGTTTGGTCATATACAGTGCATATAAATAACCTGATGAACCCTCCTGGAACCAGACTTTATAAGTGCAGTCTACCTCATTCATAAGATAGACATTATTTTTTAAAAAGCAGTGTCTATCTATCTATCTTATCTATCTATCTATCTATCTATCAATCTGTCCTATCATTTTATCTATCAATCTATCTATCAATCTATCATTCAACTATCAATACTATATATCTATATATCTATCTATCTAATCCTATCTTCTATCTATCTCTGTCTGTTCTATCAATTATCTATCTATCATCTTATCTATCTATCATCTATCAATCTATCTATCTATCTACGTATCTAACTGTCTATCATTTTTATCTATCTATCAATCTATATATCATCTATCAATCTATCAATCTTTATATAAACTATCTAGCTATCTATCTATTCTATCTGATCTGTCTATCATTTACTATCTTTTCTATTCTATCTATCTAATCTATCAACTATCTATCTATCATCTATCCATCTATCTATCTATTCGTAGTCTATCTATCTATCTATCTATCTGTCTTTCTCTAACTATCCTCATATCTATCAATCTATCTATCTATCTAACCAATCATCTATCTATCTATCTATCTCCTATCTATCTATCTATCTATCTCCTTCCATCCTATCTATCTATCTATCTATCTATCTATCTATCTCCTATTCTATCTATCTATCTATCTATCTATCTATCGTATCCTCCTCTAGTCATATTCTTGGTATATGCCAGTCTATCTATCTAACTATCTATCTATCTATCTATCTATCTATCTTATCTTATCTATCTATCTACTTGTCTATCTACCCCTATAAGTAGTGTATACTGACGTGTATCTATAATTACAACTATATTAGCTATACACCTGCCATTAAAAAATACAATTAGGGGATGAAACTAACATTTTAACTTTATTACCATATCTAAAGATACACAATTACACACGTTTGTTTGGAGAATCATAGTCAGGTCCCTTCCTTCCCTCATAGGGAATGGATTTTCTATGGTTATGTATGTCCAGACTTTTATGTTTGGCAGATAAGAAACTATGTTTCACGTCTAATGGTGATACAAGAAAGCCTTTAGATAATATACCCATTTATAAATTGCCAAACTCAATAACAACTTTCAAGTCCTATGTATACGTATTAATATTTTAGAATATAAAAACAGTTTATATAGTGTGCTGGCTATACAAAAGAAAGAAATATCTGAGGGATTGGCTTGACGTGGAAATGTTTCTTAGCTAAGGGGGGGGGGGGGGGGGGGGGGGGGGGGGGTGGGGTGGGGGGGGGGGGGGGGGGGGGGGACAAGGCGGGGAGGAAAGTGGATGATGGGATAGGTATCTAGAACCATATGCAACCTAGCTACATTATACAATCGTTTTGAATTTTTGTCTCTGAATCTTTCAGCATCAGTGCTGCCTTGGTGCCAGCATATGATAATTGAATGCGACCAGAGATAAGCACTCTTGGTTGTTTCAGAAAAACTTGAACACCGGCACGGATTGAGATTTTCCAATCCAATTCCTTAACTATACATGCAACTATTAATCAATCTATCTATCTATCAATCTATCTATCCTTCTATCTAACTATCTATCTAACTATCTATCAGTCTGGCGTCTGTCTGTCAGTCTATGAATTTTAACCTAAACAGTTTCATACATGTGGCCCTTGTCATTAGCTTTGCATTTTAACACAGAAACTGCCATTCACTGCCATTGATATAACCTATGTAGAATTAAATTCAAGTTGATTTAAATATTATCAAAACGTGCTAAAATGCCTTTTGCATATTTTCTAGAGGCCATTATTTACTATAGCGCAGCTTTTTCGTATTATATCCAAACTACTTCCAGATTCATTTTACATAACATATGTGATAGATGCATATAAAGAAAATGAAATTGTTGAAACGTTTGTCTGCTACTTTTCCTTAAACTGCGTGACCAAATAGAATAAAAAAAATTATTGCAAATGCTTTTTTTGATTATGTGTCTTTTGCTCCCTCTTTTTTTTTTTTTTTTTTTTGTTTTTTTTTTTGTGCTCTAGTGTTTTCTGTATGAACAAGACTGTAGCGGTAGTGCAGCCTATTTCAAGCCTGGTAATGAAAAATATATAAATAAAAATAACTGTAATATTTACATATATAGACATATATAATATTTATAGATATAAGTAGGTATAGATTTATATATATTTTTCTACTAGTATTGAAATATATGAACTTAAAGTTAACCTAAATAAGTAGCAGTGAGGTTTAATTAAAAGTTAATGCTCACAATACAGACATGTTTTGAAATAAATTGCAATTTAATGTTGATTTGCACCTTCTGTAGTAACAAATGAATAACTACATTTTAATAGATTAATATATGTAGAGCATGGCAGATGATTTCTACCATTATTGAAAACAAATTGACTGAATATATGACTAAAACATATATTCAATCATATGTTTAATAAAACCACGCTAACTTATGAAGGCTAACTCTCATCTGTGGCATAGTGGAACCACTTATCTCCCAATAGCAGGGCAGGGACTCAGGCAAAAAGATGCCTGAGACCCTAATAAAATTAAAAAGATGGGGTCCTACTGTTATGATGCCAGGTAGAAACTGGCAATGGCCATGGGGGAACATATGGCTTTGGATAAATTGGGTCCTGAAATACTGATAGCTTCCCTCCTCTACCACACCCTGCAATGTCTCCATTGTCTCATACATGTGGTAAACACCATTTAAGGAAACTAAAATTACAAGGGTTTTCACAACTCCAGATATTTTATGGCATATAAATCCATTCATTTCATGTCAGCGCACCGATTACAACGTGGCTTTGGCTGTAACTTTTGGAACCAGTCGGCTATTAAAATGAAGTAACAGCGTAAGGCGCAGGCCACTTCTCCATTCTTAATTATCGGTAGCTTCCAGGGCGCTATCAATGTGGCTATAATGTCTAAGATGGGGTCCAACCCCTATAAGTTTATAAAAGTATAGAGACAAAATGTTAGAACTATGTGTCCTTGTCAACAGTACAGCCTGATTTTTGTGCTATAAGGACTGGGATAATTACTTCTGCTCAGGGACAGAACAGAGATGACCATTTGACCCTTGTTTCATAAATTAGTACATACCTGACTTAATCACCACTCAGCTGTTTAGCTAACATAAGCAAAACAACAAAGTAAAGATAAGGTCTGTATTGCAATTGTAGTGCTCCATGTTTATTCTTATAGCAATTACCTGATTGTTGTTTTTTAAGCTAAGCATTTTAGAATATTTTTAAAACAGGAAGTCCCATAATAAATACTTATTATATTCTAATGGGCTGCATCAAATTTATGAAAAACATTGAATTTACTGATACTAAATATATTTATCTCTTTACTTATTTAATTTAGACATTGTGTTTTAACTTTTTGTATTAGGCCTTCTAAAATATACTCAACATATAAAGAGTAATAACTATAAGCCTCTCTTTTCATCTTGTAGCAGTCATCTGAGTGCATGAATTGTACTTGTTTATTCGTAAAGATTATGTAAGTTTTTGTCCTGGCACAAGATCATGTGAATAAGAGTTAATGGAATAACAGTGGGGGGTGCAGAGGTCCCCATTTCATATCCATTATGCCTAAGAAGTCTGAAGGCTCTTATGGAACAAAGGAAGACACAGTATTATACAATGGCATAATACTGGTGCCCAAGAACTTTAGGATATGTCTCTGAACCAAAATGTAGCCTTTTACATTAATAAACAGATTAATAAATTATGGTAATCACCTCCTTCTCAGAAATACATTGTGTATACATCTAAAATGTGTCCTAAAATGACAGAATTCTGAAATGGTTTTTTTCAGCCATACTGTAGCAAGTTCATAAATTGTTATAAGAGCTATGATAAAAATAGCAAACATCCAATGGGTCAAAATAAACATTATAATGATCATCTAAATAATTGTCCACTCAATGATGAGAAAAGCAACAGATTATTAGGATACTTTTATTACATTAGGTTTAATTCAATCTTCACTTTTGCTTGACCCAAGTAAATGAAGTAGTGTTAACTTTGTTAAATGGCTGTTGATTAGAGGCCCCATTTACATATACCTTCCTCGTCGCATCCTTCACTTCCCTGTCGTGATATTCCTAACGATTACTAGTGACAAAAGTGTCACCCTAAGACATCGCGGCAAGGGTATTACCAGGGCAATAGAGCGGTACAGGGGGAAATAGTCCTACTTTCTGAACATATAATGCTTTGTGGCATAAGCTACAAAAGGTGTCTGTATTGATGTTGGGAGATTCTAGTACACTTCAAGAGATTTCAGCATAGAAAACAAAGTAACTATAAATAAGAATAGGTGGTAAATAATAACTATGCTATGTCTCCATGATATATTATATACACTTGCACGTTGCATATTGTACATACCCAACGACCCTAAATATTCTGTAAAAAAAAAAACTTGACAAATAGAATCTGAAACTACCATGGCTGACCTCCAAATGGTATTTGTTTTTGCCAAATGTGCAAATGAAGTCAAGACCAGACACCATAGAAATTGTATACAATGCCTAACCTCTGGATATCTATTAGATGTAATTTGGATTTCCATATTATCACACACCAAAATGTAGCCGATCCTATAGATTTAGACATGGGGCTTAAAAGTCCATTATGACTAAATGACTTCAAGACTTTAAGATCTTCCACTTTACTAATAAAGCTACTGTTGCAAATCAGGTATCCATGACAGAAATACAAATTTCAAACATCTAGCGTACTCCTAAATCCACATAGCATCGGCTTCCAATTCGTTATAATATGTAGAAAAACAGTTCTAGATAATATATGGAATTGAAATCTTCATGAGCTTTGTATTAAAACCAAAGATCATGTTTCCAGAAAATTCAGGTACACAATTAATACATATGAAGGGTAAATGGACTGTAAATATATCAATTCATACAAATTAGATGGGACAATGAAGTTCAGTATTCCACATATTTTGATGGCTAACTGTTTTTATTTTACATATAAAATCAACTGTGTACAATAGGGACCTTTCTACTAAAGAATTCCCAATCTTCAAACAAATAATGCATAATTAACTTTTATAGTTTTGTTAGAAAACATGTTCCCTCAGGCATTGTAAAGTTTTGACCAGTTCAGAAGGCACAACTGCATCAAGAAGTTGTATATGACAACTTGCAACAATCACAAAATTACCATGAATAACATCACAAATAGTTCAAAACATTTCCAGTATTTTCGTTGGCCGGAAAAAAGCATCAAGAGAAAGACTGCTAAAGAGCATACATGTGGTGTAATTACAGATAGCTGAAGAAACATCTGAGATGCGACATTGAACAGAGTCTCAACAGATTAGTACCGCATACTAAGGGTAGATCTCCAATGAAAGCTTTTTTAAGGAAGAACATGGTGTTTTACAAAGGTTCAGAGCTCATACAGCTACATAATTTGAACCCTAAGGCTGTGTCTCAACGGCATAGAAAAACGACCGTATTTTCGGCGGTTTTAGGATTCTAAAGCCGAGCTGTAAAGATACAATCGCTGCGCCCATAGACTTTAATAGAAAAAAACGACCTGTAGTCTACACAGGTTATTTTTTATCTGCTTATTTTCTGGTGTCGTCGTATTATACAACATGTTATATAATACGGTGGCGTTTTGACTATAAATCATCAACATAGACCTCAATAGAAAATACGAGCTGTAGTCTATACAGCTCAGATTTTCTGAGGTCGGATTTCAAAATCTTCAGTTTTGAAAAAAACTTAAAACATGTTCTATAATCCACCATATTTCACTTGAAAACGGCGGATTATAGTACTGTTCAATTGAATGGATTGTGTGTGCATAGCTTTGCCATAGGGTTCCAAGTGAAGAACATACATCAATATAGCTAGGCAGTACTATGATTTACATAAAAGGTTGTATAACCTAATATGCTAGATAGTACTGTTTAGGTAAAATACACCAGTAGGTTTTCAGATTCCATATTAGTTTGACCCTTTTTTCTTCAGACTGTACAATTTAGAAAATAAGTTGACAGTCTTACTAAAATATGCCCCATAGCATTGATTTACATTATCCTTTATTCTTAATTTTTTTATTATAACAAAATAGTAGTCACTCTTCAAGTATAATAATAGGTCTTGTAGCTCTAGACTATGTTGTCTGGACATAATTTTTATTTCTAGTTTTAGTTTTTTTATTTCTAGTTTATTTTGGTAGCATGTAAAAATTCAAAGTCTTCTCTTCTCAGTTAGATCCAGACATAAAACATTGAAGGTGATCAATGTTCCTGAAACATCTGCACAATGCTCTTTTGGAGCTACAGTCCCTACTTTTGTCGTTCCATAGGCAGGTTGTAACAGTCTGGATATTTAGATAAATGTATAAATTAAAGATTGATGAAAAAAAAATTTCCACATGAACCAAAAGTGCCTTTCTTTGACCATCTGAAATGTTGGGAAGTAAACATTTAATTCTTCTCCTTATATAATACTGGACTAAGGGCAATTCGGTCAATTCAAGAATATATGATAGTATATATATATATATATTATATATATATATATATATATAATATATATATCTATATATAAATCAATAATATATAATATATATAGAATATATATATATATATCTATAAATATATATCTATATCTATAACTATATATATTATAGTATATATATATAAATAGTTTCAAATAGAAATATAAAAAGGTTAACTGTGTTACATTGACTACTGTCTAACCTTCTTAAAGTTCATCCTTAGGTTCAATTAACATAGTGCAGCAAATATTTTTTAAAGGCATAAAATGTTAGGTATTTGGATAGAAGTTGTAAGAGAAAGCCCAAACGTGTTGTATTACATCATTATATTCTTTCCTAATCATTGTATTTTAATACATGTAGATATAACATGTGATCTAGAATATGCTTATAACATAAAAACCATAATTTTATTGAAGAGAAAATATATATTGTCTGACTTACATAAAAGCCTCCCAAAGCACCCAAATTGGTGTCCCGGAAGGCGTCTATCAGACAAAAGTGCGGCTAGAGTGTGCTTTTCAATTATGTCATTCCATGTCTTTTGGTTTCTACAAAATATTTTGCAAATTATAATGATGTGGCACCTTCAAGAACCAGCTGGCGCTACTTAGTATGCCATCATACGCATCAGTAGCTGGACATACTAAAATTATTTTACACTACATTTTCTTCAACCATATTTGCAGCTACTCAGTAGACCAAATGTTTAACTTAAGTCACAGTATAATAAATACCAGTATTATTGTAGTCATAATTACTTTACATAAGCAAGTGCTCAAAAACTTCTCTCTTAAGATTTACATTTTGTAATGTTAATGCAGATAATCCATGTGTGCAGATCTTTTAATGCAACTGGATTTTCAAAGATGAAATAAAAACTAACTTGGAACAGACTTGCAGTTCATCTACAAGAATTACAAACATTTTGAAAGTCCATAACAATTTTGAAAAAGTAATATATGGAAAATGCATGTTAAGCATAGTCATTTACATGTCTATGCTTTATACTTTGGGCCAAAATCTGAGTAATTTTCTAACTGGGGATTAAGGACACAAGCTTAGCAGGATTGTCCATAAATGGATACAAAGGACGTTAGATGTCTACTACTTGCCTGACGCTTTCTTTTACTATAATTTATGAAACTTATATAAAAGATATGAGAAGAAAAAGCTAAATTGATTTCCATTATGCAGTATGTATTTAAAAAATACATCTAGTTTACAAAGCTAACATACAAATGAATAGATGAGGAAACAAAACTAGTTGTTGCTAAATTAGGATTGCTTATATTTTATCTATCACTGAAAAAACCTGAAACATAATTTTCAACGAACCTGGTATAAAAGATAATTAATAGACTGGTTTGGAAAGTTATACAATAATATAACCAGCAAGTAATAACGTATATAAATAGAAAAAAGAGCTTGGTTTTGTCCAATGCGAAATGTTTCATTTCGCAAGATTATTTTTTTTTTTTTTTTTAACTATGGCTTTGGGTATCCAAATAACTGCCCTTGTTAACACCCTAAAAATTGAGCTCTGTAGAAAATTATATATGACACCTTGAAAATGGCAACCTGAAGCAGAGCTTTAATGTTGTGATAGTGATGGGTTTATGGATTCAAAGTAGCCATAAAATCAAAGGATCAGATAAGTTGTAATGGGCAAAGTTGTTTGCTTATACTAGTTTTCATACATGAAGCCCAACTCTAGCACTATAGACTATAGACTATAGGCATGTTCTCTAGCAAAATTCAGAGTGTGAATATAATCAGGCTCACATTGGCCCACAAAGCAACAGGGAAAATCCCAGATGGGTCCCTGGGCATGGCAAACCTGGAACTTCTTATAAACTATCTTTGGGAGAGTCAGAAAGGCAGAGACAAAGAGGCAAAAATGAAGAAGCAGAGTATAAGAGACATGTACAGTAGCTGTAAAGTGTGCCCCCAGAATCAACTTCACTGGTGCACACCATAAACAGCTTCACATATGAAACTCCGGAATGAAATTCCACTGGTGGGTCCTAAGCATCCTATTCTGACACCAAATTTAATGGAACTAATCAATACTGGTGTGAAGAAAATTGAGTCTGTCTTGATCATCAGCCTCACATGCCTATTACTCGGTCTATAATATATAGCTATAGCCAACCAAGGGTCTGTGTTCCTGGCCTTCTGTTTAAGTAAATCGGTACGGACTGGTTCTATGACCAAAACGAGACTGGTGGCAGTTTTGACTGGCCGAGCTTTGTTTAAGAACCAGCGTGGGGAACAAATCTCTCCCAGTGCCGTTCAGGTGTTGTGGGCGAAGTAGGGTGTCCTCACGCCTTTCCTGGTCTAGAAGCATTGAACGGTCTCTATTCACTCATGACAACCATGAATCAGCCAATTCCAGGCCACAGAGGTCACATGTATGTGAAGTTTTGGCCTGTGAATGACTGCACCTGTCACGTGAATGATGGACGTTCACTGTTTACTCCCGGGTTGAACAATCCGGCAGCTGGGAGTGAAAGGGAGCGTCCAGGAGGTAAGTATGAGGTTTCTCTTCTATTTCTACTCATACTCCGACAGACAAATGAGCAATGTTGGAGCCTGGAACACCCCTTTAAGGTTCAAACCAGGGTTTCAATTTTAGGAACCGCATGGACCGAACCAGGAACCAATCTAGGATTTTTTATTAGCAGAAAAAAATAATTCTCATATTAGCTCCCAGAGTAGTCTCGTTGAAATACATTTTGTTGTTAAATATTAGTTAATTAATTTTTTTATCTGCAACAGGGATGATTAAAATATTGTGATGTAGGATGTGCAGCCATCTTCCAGATTGAAACACATGTATTCTGAATTCATCGATTTATTTTATCATTGCATTATGCTGAAGATCATTTCTTGTTTGCTCAATGACATTCTAACATTTCAGAAAATACAGTTTGTGTAATAACGAGTTTTTCCATAAATAATATGGCATGCTTACCATAAGTAATATGGTATGCTTACATTGTAAAAGTCTTATTAGTATGGGTCCAACCAGCAGGTACTCAAGAATCCTGGCTGATAGTGCTTGCTCCCATAGTTAGATATGTAAATGGGTTCATTTTAGAAAAGTGACCTGTACTTATAAGTAGGGGAAGAATCAGACTTCAACATCACAAGTATCCCCTAGTCACTTTAAGATTTCGAAAAAGTCTTAAATGAAAAACTACAAAAACGTGCAACTTTTTTAAAGTGAATGTGGAGATACAGATCTTCTATGTATTTTACTGGTTGCAGTCCTTGGTTGGTGAGTAAAATTTCATAGTCCATGAAATCTCATATTGACATAATTGCTCTGTGAGGCTGCAGTGATCTGTAGTTCTTGATGGTTTTATCTGTGTGCTTGGCTGTAGCACTTTTATTATAACGCTATACACATACATTGATGCATTTAGATCTATGTAACATTTAAACACTATATACAAATTTGCTTTGTACTAAACCTGTTTAGTAATAATGGAATGAATCTGGCTTCAAGGGAGAGCAGTACTAGCAATCCCAGTTCTCTATCAGCTACTTAAAGCACTATTACCTTAAAATATTATATTATGATTTCTTAGTGTTATTTATGCAATATGTTCAACTTTGAAATTATAAGATACATATAAAAATACATAGATATACAAACAGCTATAAAACTATAGCAAGGCTAAACATACTAACTTAAGCCAACCAGAAAAACTTACTCAGTACTTCATGGATCGTAAGAAAATACAAATTCTGAAATATTTTCTCTTATAACTCTGTGTTGTGCTGATTTCTTCTAGAAATGTATTACTGAATCAGTCAGATGGGTGTTACCATTCCAGTCTTTAAGGGGTGTGCCTCTGTACATACTGACTCTGTCAGCACTTATTGGACAATGTCACATTGTACAGGGAGAAAACCCAATTTGGTAACACCCAACTGACGAATTGACAATCAAGTTCTAGGAGGAATAACAGAGGAACTATACAACAAAGAGATTTGAAGAAAGTTGCTCCAGAATTGTTATTTTACAGGAAACACAAGTATTTACTAAAAGAGACATGTCAGGAAAGGCCACAGGTCACTGTCATACCTTGCCGACTGCCTGTTGAATTCAGACCCAGGCAGTTTATCTCTGCATGGATATTATAGACATTCTGTCAGCATTAGCCGATACTCCACTGAGAAAGCAGGGATGGTTTATTACTATACCTGCCTTCTCAATTGCCATGTATACAGTGCTTGGTAAGGTGGTGGATCCACTGGGTCACCATGAGAGATAACCACGCCAGGTAGTGGAGTTTAAGAACTCCCTGGTATTCACCAGAGCCTGCTGCAAGACAGGTTGGACTTGGCTGCGGGGAGCTCCCAGATTGCTACCCCTGAAGTGGTCGCTCGCAGTGACAGCCGATGTGCCAACATAGTACCCAGGGAGCAGGCAGAGTCATCGTCAGGTCACAGGCAGAGAGGTCAGGGCAGGCGGCAGGCAGAGAATAGTCCGTAAACGTAAGCCAAGGGGTGAATACCAGGAAATACAATAAACAGGGCACAAGTCCGGCATGCTAGTCCAGGAACACCAACAAACTGGCAAGGAACTCAAGGGAAAGTGTCCTAATAAAGGAGGAGATGTGAGGTGATTGGGAGATCGGCCCTTTAAATTTTAGAGGATGAGTAGGCGCATGCTGGCCAGGAAATGAGACAGTGAGCAGAGCAGGAGCAGGGAGAGGTGAGTGTTGGGCAGAAGAGCGGCAGCAGACATAAGCACATCCACAGCAGAGAGCAAGGACTGCGGCACACGTTGTGACACACAGACAAGCAGGAAGCCTCTTACACTGGGACTAATATATCAGCCAAAGGTACAGGGAAAATTAATAAAGTAATAAAGTTATAGAAAATTGTCCTCCAAAGATCTTTTTCTAAGCTTACGGGTTCACAATATAAAAAATAATAATAATTAAAAAAAACACAGAAAAGAAAATATTATAAGAAAGAACATTAACAGTCTAAACTGCAACCTTTAGCCATGCACCGATGACCCTAAAACTTTCTATCCCCTTTATATGAATGATACAATAACAAAACTTTTTTAGCACTACTTTTAAAAAATAATAATTAAAAAATATGAAAAACAAACTTTTTATTTTTTAAAATGTTTCCCTCATAAAAAATGTAATGTCAAATTTTCACAGAAAGAAAGCCTAATATATTAAGAAAAAGGGTGAAAAAATAAGTAGAATAACCAAACGAGAAAAAACTTTATAGCGTTCAAACCTCATCATTCTACTAAATTCAAAATAAACTTTAATGCTAATGAAATACTACTATTCCTCTAAAGCAGTTATCTAGTCTTTAAAGTCTTTTAACACATTGATTTCAGACTGATACCATTTAACCCCTTAAGCCCCAGGCCTGAAAAGTAGTTAATGACCATAACATTTTTTTTAGTTTTTGACTTCTTGCGTTTTAACAGTTGTATTTTTTTGATTTTTGCAATGACGTAGTTGTATGAGACCTCGTTTTAATCGAAACAAATTGTACTTTATAGGGGAATAGTTTAAGTTCACTTATAAATAATTGCAGATTTTTTTTTATTTTTTTTTATTTTTTTTGTTTTTATTAATTTTCTTTTTTACAACATTCACATTTCACACTTAAAAACTTGTTAGATTAATCCTACAGGTTATTATGGTCGTGAGGAAGCCTAATATGTGTAGGTTTTTTTTGTGTTTGTAATATATTCACAAATATTTTTTTTAAATATTTTTTTTTATTTTATTATTTAATTTTTTATTCTTTTTTTTACACTTTTTATGTTTTTTACTTTATTTTTTAAATCCCATGAGGGGAGAACTGTTTTACATTTTTTTTTTTTTTACATTTAGTAATGTATTAGCATATTCATATATACCCTCATAGATTGTAAGCTCTTGCGAGTAGGGCCCTCACACCTCGTGTCTCACCTATAAGTAGCTTTCACTTTGTAATGTCTGTCTTTTGTCTGCAATTGTAAAGTGCTGTGGAATTTGTTGCCGCTATATAAATTAAGATTATTATTATTATTATTATATGCTAATACATTATAATCTGTGTCAGTCTGACACAGGCAGTGATCAGGACAGCACACAGTCTGTCCTGGTCACTGGCTTGTTACACAGACACCTCTGGGGCCACTCTAGGCCCCCAGGGCTGACTGTGCAGCCGCTCCCCGGGCTCTGTCGGGTCACCGGGTGTTTCAATCACCCGACAGAGCAGGGAAACCCTTTGATTGCACTGCGGTGATGATCGCCCGCAATCAAAGGGTTAAAGCACCGGGTTGCAGGGATTTCCCCGCTTCCCGTTGCGCGCAGGAGATGCTCTGGGATCAGGGCTGTGTAGTACAGCAATATTGTAGAATGACACAGCGGTTCCAAAACTTTAAGATAAAATATCCAGACGTTTATTTCAATTGAATAAAAACAATAGACGTACCCCTCACGGCATAGCAAAAAACGGTCCCGATTGGTGCCGACGCGTTTCGGGTGGCAATTCACCCTTAATCATGGCATACATAAGTGGTGGAAAGACGTCCATATATACTAGAAATTGGAGCCAAATGAATGAACTCACCTGTCGTAACCTGTCGCCTCCGTTCCTCCGCGGCATGTCGGGCTTCCGGGACGCCAGAGGCAGTGCGCTTGCACACGTTTACCGGCGCCCCGAACTTCCGGGACGCCGCGAGTATCCACGACAACCTTGTCCAGGCATGCGCGATGCGGCCCAGCAACGGGACCGAGAACACCACAAACGGGTACGCAAGATGCCGTGACATGGTGGGTAACATCGCAGGGGAGACATAACATATGTTACGCACAAAGATATTAACACATCACTAAAAAAAATATATATAAAAACAAAATGTGTGAATAAAAAACAAAGAAAAAAGGAAAACAGGAAAACTATATAAACTAAATACTCAAAGATATATATATCATGAATAATCAATATCTGCAATATAGGAAAAACAAGAGAGAAAAAAAAAAAAAGGGGGGAGGAGGAGGGCCTACTGCCCAAAAAGGCCAAATCATTAATAATGGAACATCCATTCTCTTTTCAGATTCAAACCAGTTGGTACTGCAGTATCTAGCACAAAGATCCAAAATGCCTCTCGATCGTGTAGGATATGATTTATATCGCCACCTCGAGGTGGCTTGATAACCCTTTCAATACCCATTATCTTTAAATCATTGTTACTACCATTATGTACATGCCTAAAATGGTTGGATAATTGGGATCTATTCCGTATAGAAAGACTGGTAACATCATTAAGATGTTCCAGAATACGGGTTTTTAATTTTCTTGTAGTGCTCCCTACATAGGAGAGATTACAAGCTACACATGTAGCTAAGTATACCACGTGATGAGAGTTACAGTTTATACATTCTTTAATAGAAAATTGTTTGGTATGCTTACTATGATAGAAAAACTTGCCCGTGTGAACAAAGCTACAAACACGACATGGATTAGATCCACATCGATAAAACCCCTTCTGGGTTAGCCAATTCGATTTTGGATTTTTTTGACATCACTAGATTGGGAGATAATACACTTCCCAAGGTCCGTGATTTACGTGCCACTACTTGGACTCCTTCTGAAAGTACCTCTTCCAGAATGGGATCCTCCGTTAAGATTGGTAGATGCTTGTTGACAATATTTCTAATTTGATAATACTGTGTGCTGTAATCCAATACCAGAACATTTTTATTCCCATTAGGTCTCGTTCGTGTTTTGCATTTTTTACTCATTAATAATTCATCCCTATTTTTTTGACCAACAATGTTGGATGCACATTTAAATATCCATGAGGGATAACCTCTGTTGCTCAGTCTCCTGGAGATATTTAAACATTCAATCTCAAAGTCCCTAATGTAGCTGCAATTTCTTTTTGCACGGGTCATTTCACTCACAGGAATCGACCTGTGTGTGTATTTCGGGTGGTGACTACGATAATTTAGAAATGTATTACCTGCAGTTACATTGCGATATGTTTTAGTAATAATATTATTGCCTGTTTCCACAAACAACCCCAGGTCCAAAAACTCAATGGCATCCCGGCCGATACGGTGCACAAAACTTAAATTACAAATATTATTGTTAAGATAAAACATGAAGGAAGGTACAGCAGATACATCACCCCTCCAAATAAATAGGAGGTCATCGATGTACCTGCCGTAACAAAAAAGATAATTCAAAAAAGGATTGTCAGGGGTGTAGATGTAAGCGAACTCCCACCAAGCCATGACTAAATTAGCCAGGGAAGGTGAGAATTTCGCCCCCATCGACACCCCCTTGATCTGAAGATAAATAGTAGAGTCAAATGAAAAATAATTATGTGTCATTAAAAAATCTGTGACAACCATAATAAATTCAACCAAATCTCCAGAATAATTACTGAAATTACGTAAATGAAAATCAAGTGCATGAAGGGCCACCTGGTGTGGGATACTGGTATACAGAGCCTCAACATCACAGCTCAACCACGTCATATCCCGCTCCCAGGTGAAACCTCGTAAATGGGCCAAGACGTCACGAGTGTCCTGGAGATGGCTGGGGACCCTAGATACCAGAGGCTGTAGAAGACCGTCCAGCCATTGGCTCAATCTTTCCAGAAGAGAGCCAATGCCGAAACTATGGGTCGCATGGGGTGATTACTAGTATCTTTATGTATCTTGGGGAGTCCGTACATGATAGGAATGACCGGACAATCCACGAGAATATATTCCATTTGTTTTTGTGTGAGTGCCCCCAATGTCACCCCTTCTATTAAGATAGACTGCATGTTTGGCTTTGTATACCTGCGTTGGATCATGTGCTAATCTGCAGTAAGTGGTTGTATCCGAAAGCATGGACTTTACCCTTTCAATGTATTTGGCCTTGTCCATTACTACCACATTATATGCTAATACATTATAATCTGTGTCAGTCTGACACAGGCAGTGATCAGGACAGCACACAGTCTGTCCTGGTCACTGGCTTGTTACACAGACACCTCTGGGGCCACTCTAGGTCCCCAGGGCTGACTGTGCAGCCGCTCCCCGGGCTCTGTCGGGTCACCGGGTGTTTCAATCACCCGACAGAGCAGGGAAACCCTTTGATTGCACTGCGGTGATGATCTCCCGCAATCAAAGGGTTAAAGCACCGGGTTGCAGGGATTTCCCCGCTTCCCGGTGCGCGCAGGAGATGCTCTGGGCTCAGGGCTGTGTAGTACAGCCCTGAGCCCAGTGCTGTGGTGCCCAGGCACCGCAAACCCCAATGTCTGCAGCGACGCCAAAAGACGTCCCTGTACACAAACAACGTGCACCAGCCGACGTCAAAAGACGGTGGGCGGCCGTTAAGGGGTTAAAAAGGAAAAGTAACCTTTGCTGACATGTTTGTTTTAATAAATACTAGAATTCTTATAAAATAATGACTCTAAAACATCTTTTTTTAAATCTCTGTTTTGTTTGGTTCCTTTTATTCCTCCTAGAAACTCATTACCAATCTGTTAGCTTGGTGTTACCAGTTGGTGGTGTGTCCTGGGAGAGTCTGACATTATTCAAAAAGTGTTGACAGAGTCAGTGTATGCAGGAACACGCCCCTTTGGAATCTGGAATGGTAACACCCATCTGACTGATTCAGTAATACCGTATATACTCGAGTATAAGCTGACCCGAGTATAAGCCGAGGCACCTACTTTTGCCACAAAAACCGGGAAAGCTTATTGACTCGAGTATAAGCCTAGGGTGGAAAATGCAGCGGCTACTGGTGAATTTTAAAAATAAAAATAGATACCAATAAAATTACATAGGCAGTTTAATGTCCCCCATAGGCAGATATAGGCTGGTATAGGCAGTTTCATGTCCCCCATAGGCAGATATAGGCAGGTATAGGCAGTTTAATGTCCCCCATAGGCAGGTATAGTCAGTTTAATGTCCCCCATAGGCAGATATAGGCTGGTATAGGCAGTTTCATGTCCCCCATAGGCAGATATAGGCAGGTATAGGCAGTTTAATGTCCCCCATAGGCAGTTTAATGTCCCCCATAGGCAGATATAGGCTGGTATAGGCAGTTTAATGTCTCCCATAGCAGGTTATAGGCATGTATAGGCAGTTTAATGTATCCCATAGGCTGGTATAGGCAGCTATATGTCCCCCTAGGCAGGCTATAAGCAGGCAATTGCCCCCATAGGCAGGTATAGGTCCTCATAGGCAGGGTATAGGCAGGTATAGGTCGTTATAGGCTGGTATAGGCAGGTATAGGTCCCCCTAGGCAGGCTATAGGCAGGTATAGGTCGCCTAGGCAGGCTATAGGCAGGTATAGGCAGGCATAGGTCCCCCTAGACAGGCTATAGGCAGGTATATGCAGGGTATAGGCTGGCATAGGTCCCCCTAGACAGGCTATAGGCAGGTATAGGTCCCCTAGGCAGGTATAGGCAGTACTAGGCAGGTATAGGCAGTACTAGGCAGGTATAGGCAGGCTATAGGCAGTACTAGGCAGGTATAGGCAGGGTATAGGCAGGTATAGATAGTACTAGGCAGGTATAGGCAGTACTAGGCAGGTATAGATAGTACTAGGCAGGTATAGGGCAGGTATAGGCAGTACTAGGCAGGTACAGGCATCGTTTTAAAACAAAAAACAACCACTTACCTGGCTCCCCGTTGCTCCGTCTCCCTCGCAGCTCTGCCTCCTCGCTGTCCGGCCTCCCGCGCGCTCTTCTCGGCACAGGCGGGTGATGTCATCAGGCCGCGCACGCACCGTGATGACACACGCTGCCTGTGCCGGAAACTCCGGACGGCCACGAGTTTGCGGCCGGCCAGAGTCCACTGTGGAGCACAGAGTGCTTGCTCTCTGCCCCGCAGTGGTATCTCTTCTCCTGAATGCGCTCCGGAGGAGTCGCATGCAGGGGAAGAGATAGCTGACAGCGCATGGGCCACCACAGCGCCCGAACGCTGTCAGCTGACTCGGGATTCAGTTATATGCGCTCCCTGAGGAGTCGCATATAGCTGAAGCGTCCCTGTCGGCACTCAGGCCATCGCAGCGCCCGAGCACCGACAGTGACTCGAGTATAAGCCGAGGGGGGATTTTTCAGCACATTTTTTGTGCTGAAAAACTCGGCTTATACTCGAGTATATATGGTACATTTCTAGAAGGAATAACAGAGGAACAGCACAACCCAGAGTTATAAGAGAAGATGCTCCAAAATTGTTATTTCATAAGAAGCACAAGTATTTAGCCAAATAGACATCTCAGGAGCTGCATCTTATCTAGACTCTTCAATGTCATCAATCTACTGAATTCAAAATCAGCTTGTATGTTAATGTAGGGTGTGAGACCACCCTACTGTTGGTCTTGTATGTTAATGTACAGGTGTTGTTGGAGATTGTTATTTTTACCATATCTTATGAATCTGTACTTTAATTTGGGGTACGGGTAGGTACCAACATCATGTGTCACCTACAGTCAATTACAAGAATTGCCAGGGAACCCTAGGAAGGAGAACAGAGCGGCTACTGGCAAATATAAATTATAGTTTTGGAGTGAGAACTGTGAGTTGAAAAAGCTATACAGTAGTTAGTGTTCAGTGGGTACCTACTCTTGTGGCATACAAGAGGTCACCTGCACACTTGCCAGCAAGCAGGTGAAACATGTCCATAACCCCAGCTTGAAGAAAGACATTCAGAAACAGTGAGAAAGGGGGAGAGCAGGCAGAGGAAAAAGTGTATACAGTAATACAGTATCAAAGGTGATAAATACATTATAACATCATATGGCGTTATGTCAAACTCATTTGCTAGATCTCACCATCAGAGTTCTGCTACATCTCTAAATACATTTGGCACAAACCTTTGCACCCTTAGAAAGTAAAAAGAGTCATTTAGTGTGTTGTGCTGGGGGAAAGATTACACAGCATTTTTTAAACATCTGTTACATTTGAAAGTCTGAGCTCTGCTACATCTGTACATACCTATGACACAAACCCTAATAGAAATAGAATACAGTACTTTAGAGGGATCTATGCTTATAATGATTGGGAGAGTACATAACCCTTTTCTTGGAATGGCTTGCAATGCTCATTTGTTCAGATGATGTGTTAGAAGGATTTGTACATAATACTTTTCACTCAAATTTAGCAAAGGGTAAGTAGCACCTTCTAAGTAATAACACTCGTTCATTTCAGTTTTGCTTGGAGAAGATAGCTTAATACTCCGCAAAGTTTAGTATAAAACTTGTAATGTAAAAAGACAGTGTAATGTGCAGTAATGTGAGCCACACTGTGTTATCATTAGGAACAATAATTGCAGATGCCGCAGACTGTTATTCTAACTTGTGATGCTTCACGGTCTGCATGAAAAACGTGTTGGTAAATCACACAGAAAGAATGTGGACATTACCCTTTGAATCCGTTTTGTTTTTTTAATAAGAGGCTTTGACTGAAATCTCACTAAAGGCATTAAGGGCCACTATTATGATTAACGTGCATCAGTAAAAAGAAAAAGTACACTCACTACTCATGCACAATTTACCAAAAGCTGTTGGAATGTTGCATAAAAAGGGAAGGCAGTAAACATAAGCTCTGGAACACATCAGATTCACTCCATTCTGTGCGAGAACATGGTTGTCTAGTGTTTACTGCATGCGAGCACCCCATAGATCAAACATTTGTGGTCTGTGCACATAGCCCTCATACTGATCTGAAAACAATAGAGGCAGGATGCGTGACAACTCAATCAAAGGGGTATTTAGGGTATGTAATTGACTAATATATTGTATGCATCAATTTCTCATCTCCTCGAAGATTACTGCTTGTAACCATTAAACAGTCCAGAGTATGGACTATCCTATGCTTATTATAATTACAGAAGTGCACAGCTCTTTATATTTTAGATAACGGTTCTGTAATGAGCCACGTACTTGTGCGATTGTCAATTATATAACTCTTAGGCCATGTTCACACGGCTTAAAATGGGCCGTATTTCGGTCCGTAATTACGCTCCGGAGTGCGCAAATTACGGGCTGAAAACGGCCCAGTAACTACTCATAGAGAACTATGGATTACGTCTCCTCTCCCTGCTTGGCGAATCCGCTGGGCTGGGAGATAATTGACATGTGAATTACCAGCGGCGTATACGCGCCGCTGGTAATGCAAGTCAATGTGCCGGCGAAGTGCCGGCCCCCCGCTCACTCCCCCGCTCCCGCCCCCGGCCACACGGCTTAACTGAGGGACGTAATTACGTCCCGCAATTACGCCGTGTGGACATAGCCTTAGGGGCCGTTTACACGGCACAGGACAAATACCGGTCGGTTTATCCGATAGATTTTTGTCCTGTTTTCGTGCTGTGCACACGGCCGCAGGGACCGGCTTTTCTCTGCGGTTTGCGGAAAAAAGCCCTCCTCCTTCACACAGACATGTTAATATTCCGGATGAAAACATGACAGAAGAATGAACATGTTCTATGTTTTTTCGGACCGTCAGTGGTCTGAAAAATGGCCGGGCGGAGAACCCGTGCAGTGAGGACCGCTGCACAGATTTTCCATTAAGGTCCCTGTAAAAGTTTTTCAGACGGTTTGTAGCTGGTTTTCAAAACTGAGAACCGGCTGAAAAACCGTGCCATGGGGACAAGCCCTTATAATACTATGAAAGAAAATTTTAATTGCAAAAACCAGAATAATCCTACATATTGGGCCACATGTATGAAAACTGTCTAGGTCTAAAACTCACTTTGTTGTCGATAGCAACCATGTGGCCCATTATGTTTATCCATCATTAATATATGGAATTATGCTAAGGGGGTATTTATGCTAATGTAAAGGAGGTATACCTCTTGCATCCTCATATCACTTTAAAGGGACTATGTCATTAGAAAATGACCTTTTAGTTAACTCATGGTTTTATGTTACACACATTTCACAAAAATAATTGTATTTTGTTTTTTTTATATCAGTATCATTATTTAAAAAAAAATCATGAAATCCTGCAGTTTTCAGTTACACCAGCAGGCCTAATAATAGTCTGAAAGCTTTTCAGCAGTCTTTTCATTATCAGCACAGTCAGGGTTGCACTGAAAGGTGACAACAATGTGTATAGATTCTCAACAGGAGATGTCACAGCTCCTCCACTACCCCTCCCTGCACAGTGACTTTTCCCAGGTCAAAGAGCATGCCTAGAAAACTCTCCTATAGATGTCAGTGGGTCTGCTCCTGTTCACAGGCTCCTATGTCCATGAAGCTGCTGTAAAGCATCTTTCGAAACTCTGTTATGATCAGCTCAGGCACAATGGCTGCCCCTATAATCATGCACAGACAACAGAATTGAGAAATCTACAATCAGAAAATAAAAATTGCTAGAAAAGAATATGTATCAGTATCTGTTTTTAATTATAAGAAAAGAAAATTAAAAATTAAAATTTTTGGATGTTGAGCTGTTGTTGACATGCATGTATATGCGGTGTATGTTATGTACACACTGTATTGTACACTGTTGTACTATGCCCAACATAGTCTGTGCCCCATGTAGTCTTCGGTATGCAGTGGCACTGCCACACTCTGCCAAGGCAGCTGGGCAGGAGAAGTAGGGGTTTCCTGGCTGTCAAGAGTACCAGAATCAGAAAAGCCCAACACTGAATTAGAGGTGTGCACTGTAGCACTCATGCATTGCACCACAACACTGGTAGAAAAGGGCAGAAATGAGTCTGTATAATAAAGTAATTCAGCACCAGACAAGAGGGAGTGCAGTGAAACTTCAAAAGATGCCTTATGAACTTGTCTTTTGTCAAGTGGGAGCATAAAGGCATCATCATGTAAGCTGCAGAACGTGTTGGGCTGGAAGCTGGTATAAGTGACAGTGAGCTGGCATGGAAGCTTCATGAAGTTCTGAAGTTTTTGCACCAAGGCTGTAATGCTCGTATGGACGAACAGTTTAAGGGAATGTTCACACGGGCTAATTTCGGTGCGTATTTCGCATCGTATTTGCTCTCTAATACGAGCGAGATGCGCGACAAAATTACGCCAATCCATAGTTCTCATAAAGTATGGATTGTGCCTCCTCTCCCCGCTCGTACAATACGATCATATTGTACGCGCAGGGAGATAAGTGACAATTACTTGCGGCAATTACGCCATGTGAACATAGCCTAAGGGGTTGTCTGGTTACAATCTACTGGGCTTGTGCCATAATCAGGAGGTAAGCCAGTGGCTTTTATATTGTAGTCACTCACAGCCCTCCCAGAACAAAAAGTCACACAATACAGAGTAGTTTGATGTTTTGATAGGAGAGGACTGCTGGCAGCTACACTATAGCAGCGATGGCCTACTGACTAGCATGCATACGCACTATTCAGCAGGCTGGCTGGCTCTGCTATAGAGTATGCAGTAGTAAGGGATAATGTTCCAAATGGAACGTCCTCAATTACTACTACACACATAGTCCACAGTGAGCCTAAGGGCTCGTTCACACGGCTTATTCTGTGACTGATTCCAGCCTTACTGCGCGCCGTATTTGCGCTGCAGTACGGCTGGAAACTGTTCCAGTCATTACGGTAATCCACAGTTCTCATAGAGAACTATGGATTCCGTCTCTTCTCCCCACTCTGCAAATACGCCGAGGAGAGAGAAAGTGACATGCACATTATTTACGGCGTGTACGCGCCGTGAATAATGAATGTCTATGGGGCTGGCGAGCTGTCGTCCCTCTGCCCCGTCCCCGCTACACGGCAGCCGGCGTAATTGCGGGGCGAAATCCGTCCCCGCAATTACGTCGGCAATAAGCCGTGTGAACATTGCCTAATTAATTAAAAAGAGAACCGGACAACCCCTTTAATGAGCAGGCTGAGAAGAGTGATCACATGGGCTGTTGGGACTTCAGCTCTTTGGTGAGCCAACTCCGAGACTGCCTGGACTATGTGAGACTTCAATCTTGTTGTTAGCTAAAGCTGAGAGAATGTGTGGAACTAATAGGCTCTGTTTGATGGATATATATGAACTTTATTGTGATGTATATTGGGAGCTTTCCTGACATGCACGCTAAGCACCAGGGGAAAGGAGATACTCCCTCTAGTATTGTTCTACTACATTGCCGATGCAAGACCTTAAAGAGATGGTACCCTCGTGCTGACATAGACACTGTTCACACTTATAACAATGGGTGGTTGCCAGCAGTTTCCAAGAGAGATAATGGTTGAGCAGTCACAAAGACCAGCAGAGGTACTGGGCGCATCTTTACAATGGGACTGTCAAAACTCCAAGAAAAACACCTTGGCAAGGAAAGCTGTTGCATGGGTTAGCCTTCCGGAAACCCATATGGACAGGGTACAACAGGCGAAAGCCAGCAGTTACTTTGGAGGGCAACCTGACCCGCAGAGGACTGGTGGAGCAGCAGATTATCCAGAGGACTGCTAAAAAGTTGAATAAAAGATTAAGGGGAACCTGTCAGCTTATTTTTGCTACCATATCTGAGCGCAGGATATGAAAGAGGTGGAGAAGCTGAGCTCTCTGATATGTAGATTTATATGATTTGATGCTGAATTTCTGAGTAAAAAGCAAAGGAAAATTAAAAAGTAAAATTGAAAGTACTGCTGACAATGCCCACATACAGTTATTGACAGTTTGCTCTGCATACACAGTGATGCATGGAAAACTGTCAATCACGGTGTGTGGGTGAGGTAAGCAGGACTTTCACTGTCTCCTAAGGAAGTTGATCCGGATTTACTCTGCTTTTCATTTAGAAATCCTGCTCCAAATCATATAAACCCTAGAGCTTGGCTTCTCTCCCCCTGTCAAATCCTACTTCCAGATAGGATAGCATAAGCTGCCTGACAGGTTCTTTTTAAAAGCCTTTTTCACCATGCTGTTTCACAGAGTAAAATGGAAGCTTCAACTCATAGGGCCACATGTATAACCTGTTGAGGTCTAAAAATCACTCTTTTGCCCCTAGGTTACTAATGGGCATAAAAGTGAGTTTTTAGACCTCAACAGGTTCATACATGTGGCTCATAGTTTCTGGTGGGAGTGGGTAGTTCTATAGCATCGACTGGGATGTCAGCCCTGCTGTTCCTAGTGACGCGCCACTGAGACATAGGTGCAGAAGATTAAATCTGTAAGTAAACAATGCTACAGACCTCCCAGGAGTGAAAACAAGTGCTTATCAGATGTAAATAATCTAATCTTGTCAGAAATAAAGACTCTGCTCTGTCCGACCATGGCAACGTCACTCACTGCTCTCTGTCTAATCAGGAAGGGATTTATGGATGGTAACCAAGAGAAACTTGTGTGCACTCAGAGCAGATAAAATCTCTCTTATCCTCTGACCAGGGCAATATCAAAAGAGCCATGTATTTAGTAAAAGTCTTGATTTACTGTTCTCTACATGTTGAAAGCTAATCATTGTAGTGAGAAAACCCCTGTAAGCTCCTTCACGGTTCAAATGTTTTGCCCAACCTAGTGTTACTAGCAACCATCAAGCTTCAATTCAACCATTACCTTCTGAGATCTTTCCTAAAGGGGAACTTACTAATCTCGCTTATAAGAATATTAAGTTTTATTCTCTGGAAATTCACTTTGAAAGACTATGTTACTGATGAAAGACCTTAAAGAGATGGTACCCTCTTGCTGTAATAACTGTACATGACGCTACAGTTAAAGGGGTTGTCTCACTACAAGGATTGCTTTTTATGTTAAAGATCTTGCAAAAACAAGTCACTTTACCATATATGTCCATTAACAGTGTCCTATCTATTCCTAGATATCCCCTCTTGTATGGGCTGCCTCAGCTCCTCAGGTCACTATAGCTACAGACCTGTTTGATCTCCCCTGATAGGCTGCCAGCACTGATTGCTATAGCTACAGACCTGACTTCTACTGCAGCCTAGTGGAAGCCAGTAAACATGCCCCTGAATTCAAAATGAAACCAAGAAAACAGGACTGAGGTAAGATGAATCGATGTAGTGAGACAACCCCTTTAAGTTGATTATCACCTTTAAAATCCCTCTATTAGCCAGAGATGAGTGCCGTATGCATTATATGGTAGTCAATCATCTCACTAACCTGGATTTAATTTTACTCTTATCTGCTGGAGAAATAATTCCTTAACCAGCAAAATCATCTGTTTTTCAATGGGGACTAAAAGCCAGACCCACATTAATCAGTGATTTACAGAAGTGACTTCAATATGAGAGGGATTAACTGTGATGAGATGATAACTGCCAAGCAAGAAACATTTTAAAGTTGATATGTCACCACAAAATGACCTTTTGTTTGAATAAACTTTTTAGGTGGAGCAATGATGTCATTATCCATATTAAAAATAATCCTGAATAATCCTGAATTCCTGCAGTTTTCTTTCTGACTACTAAATCCAATGATAAACTGTCTTTTCCTGTTCTGTAGAGATCACTTTTCAACAGTCTCCTCATCATCATCACTGCAGGATTACAATGAAAGTTAACACCTCGATACAGATAACACAGTTCACTAAAGGTAATGAGCACAGCCTGCATAGCAACCTCTACATAGGTCATAGAGCATGCCTAAACCCATAGAAGTTGATCCATATGAGTGCTGTATAGTACACTGGATCCTCAACATACAATATTAATTAGTTCTAGGATGACCATTGTATGTTGAAACGGTAATGGCTGGAGTAGCGGATCCGCAGTACCCCTGCAGGCAATGATGTAAGCCACACCTTGGAGAGGAGTCTAAGGGGCCGTTGGTTTTCATCAGAGCCCGCCGCAAAGCGGGTTGGACTTGCTGCGGCACGCAAACTCCTAGGTCATTACACCTGGCGTGAGCGACTTGCCTGCAATGGAGGCCGACGTGAGGCGTGGTACAGAGTCACTAGGCTGGCTTGTAGATGGGGACAGGTAGGAAGGTCAGGACAGGCGGCAAAGGTTCGTGGTGGAGGGACGGAGTCAATAGGTATGGTTTAGCAATGGAACACAAGGAAACACTTTCTCTCTAAGCTACAAGACACTTTTGATCCGGCAAGGAACAACCGGAAAGAGCAGGGCTAAATAGGGATGGCGTATGGTGATCACCAATCACCAGTGTGTTGGCCCTTTACATTTAAGTCAGTGCGCGTGAGGGTTGCAGGAGCACCTGTGACAGAAACCACTGCCTGTTGAAACTATAACTCTATGCAAAACTAGTAATTGGTTCTGAGGCCCAGAAATGTGACCCCAACATAATGTAAAATGATGATTAAAGAAAGTCATGCAGATAACTTATCTAGATAAAACAAGTCCTTACATATACACTGACAAGCAAACGGGTAACAATTTTTTTTAATTTTTGACCTGTGACTTTCAGTCTCCATACCTTCCCATCTACTACAGCTTTGACTATAAGACTGCCATCATTTTGTAGACAGTCATGTTGACTAGCTCATATATAAATTTGACTTGCAACTATTTAGCATATGCTTAATTATACAGATTTTTATCATGTAACTGCTTATTGTTTTGCTCCTAAAAAAATTGTATTTTGTAAATCACCTTTGGTTTTTACAACTGCCTGACTCTTTCTGGGCTTTGGATCAGATTCAAGCATGTCTTGACCAAAATCTGATCCCAGGTCTCTTCAACATGTTCCAAATGTTGGTGCATACTGTTCAACTCAGCTACGAATACATCTTTTTCTTCAACTCTCTCCGCAAGCGCTCGATTGGGTTGAAGTATGGAGACTGTGGGGACCAATTCAAAAACTCTATTGTCCTTAAAGGGGTTTTGCCACCATGTAATGTTGACGTGGGAACCTCCAAAATGGGTATTTAATCACTTTTCTAAATATATGTGATTAAAAAAAGTGAAGACTCTGAGAGCAAACAGCATTTCTAAAATCCCCCTTAGTTACTGAAAGCTTCCACTAGACACACCCAGGAGCTGACAGGCCGGCCCCTTGCGTGAAACACTTCTTACTGATGACAGGCAAAATGAATGAGCTTTTAAGGCACCCGGGTAGAAAGTGCAGTCTATGAGGCTGTGTCTTGCTGTATTGAGAATCCACTGTCGTACTGTTTTTATTTCACTTAAGTTTTAGAGACGCTCCCTTATTCCTCACTCCCTACTCACCCCCTCCCTCTCAGCCCTGCAGCCTTCATGACTCAGCGTGATTTGTTGACATTCTCCCTGCGCTGATTAAGGAAGGTAAGAAACTTGCTTCTTGGCAAATCCCCTTTAAACCATTTGTTTGCCAATTTCAACATATGCATTGGGTCGTCCTGCTGGAACACTATTTTGTCATTTACATACCCATAGTACTCGAGTGTATGAAGTAACTCATCTTGTAGGACACTCACATATAGCTCAGCATTCAATCCTGGTCAGGTATCCAACATCTTTGGCTGTGAAACATCTCCATATCCTCAGGCTTCTTTCACCAAACTTGACAGTTCTTTTCATCTCTCGATCCATTAGCGCCTTTCCCCTTGATTCTTCCAGAGCTATTTGTCCCCATCAGATCCCAGTCTTTCATCTCATCACTCCTAATCACCTGTTTACAATCTTCTACTGTCCACTTTTCGTACTCTTTTGCGAACTTGAGCCGACGCTTCTTTTGATGATATTGAAGTTGAGGCTTCTTCACCTTTTTCAGGCCATCATTCCAGACCTGTGTAATCCGTGTCACATGGTGCTTGCATAGCTTGATACCATCTGCAAAAATAGAAACAGTGCTATTAATCCCCTCCACTATGTTATTAATAAATAAATAAGGACCCAGTACTGAGCATTGAGGTACACCACTCATAACCAGGGACCATTTAGAGTAGTAATCATTTACCCCCACTTCCTGGGTACTATCCATTAGCCAGTTTTCAATCCGATTACAGACTATTATTTCTAAACCTGCAGACTTTAATTTACAATAGGCACTTATGAGGGACAGTGTCAAACGCCTTTCAATAGACCAAAAACACTTTATTCACTGTTGTTGCTCTATCTAGACTTCTACTCACCTCTTAATAAAAACAGATCAGGTTGGTCTGACAACTTCTGTCCTTGGTAAAACCATGCTGGCAATCACTTACATTATGTACTTCTATTATATACGCCTGTGTATAATCCCTTAAGACACTTGTTTTCTCTTGTTAGATGTTAAGCTTTCTGGTTTATAATGACCTTCTTGAAAATGGAAATCCTATAGGCTTTGCATCAGTCCCCTGGCACTATACCAGTCATCAGAGAATCTCTAAATATTAAGGACAGCAGTGCAGAAATTACTGAGCTGAATTCTTTAAAAACTCTTGGGTATAAGCCATCCAGTCCTGGAGCCTTGTTAACATTTTTAGTTTATTTAGCTCAGCTTGGACCATTTCTCCATTCAACTAATTAAGGATATTACTATAATAATACAACATTGGCACTGCCAACATCAGCACTGGATTTGCGTACCGTAGCAACTTTCTCTTCTTTTGTATATAGTGAGCTAAAGAACCCAAATAGTAGATCTGTCTTCTCTTGATTCGGAGTGACCAATTAACCATTACTGCAATTTGTGGATTCTACATGCTCAGACCTTGATTTTTTCCTGCATTTATATATTTAAAGAATTCTTCGGATTTCTTTTGCTTTCTTTGGCCACCTTCCTTTCATTCTGCATTTTAGCTGATTGTATTACCTTTTTAGAGATTGTATTAATTCTTTTTAGAGATTTTATTAAATCTGACTCCTCCAATTTTTTTTCTAATTGCCTATTTTTTGTTATGTATACCTCTTCTAACAGAAGCTCTAAGCCATGTGGGATTTACTTTTAATTGGTTGGCTATACTTATTACCTATAAGAATACATTTTGCAATATAATTTTCCACAGTGGATTTAATACCCCCCTCATTTAGCTTCTGTATCAAGATTTGGCAATTTCTGCTCTCAGTCTATGTCCTGTAGTGCAGCCCTGAAACTGAGGAAATTAACCTTTTTAAAATAATATGTTTTTGCACTACTGTCCTGTTTCTTTTTTTTCCAGTTTAGGTGAAATGTAATTATATTGTTACCAAGGTTTTCACAAACAGTTACCGTTCCAGCAAGTTCTGCATTATTGGAAATTACCAGAGCATCACTTCTATTGGGGTCTTCTACAAACTAAAAAGAATAGAAAAGAAGAAAAGAATTTGTATCTGTTGTTAATTAGAAGGAAAAAATGTAGTTGATATATTCCCTTTTAGTAGGTCTTATCATTTATATATTATAGAGGTATCAATTACTATTAATATATTGACAATATACCAATTACTGTTAGATCTATGGCCAACTTTGGTCTTGGTGTCACTTCTTAAAGACCTTAGGGAAACTGGGCAAAAAAGCATTACATTATATCCATTTAAATCAGTCATATTCCATTAATTTTAATGGATGCTAACAGTCTCCATAATTATCCCTGGCGGTTATTTCAGTCATTTGGATCCCCTGTGCTACTATTAAAGGGATTGTCTCACCATGCAGTTTCACAGAGTGGTAATCATACCAGTGCTAGTCATTTACACATTCTTTTTTGGTAGGACCTGAAAAAGCGGACCATGCGAGTCCCATGAAAGGCGTTGTTCTGGAGTTTTAGATTTGTAATACTAGTGATAAATAAAACAGACACACTATTTGGACAAGTTCCTAGTGTCTTGTTTTATTTCTTATACACTTTTTTATTTTGAGCGCTATTTTAGCCTCTTTTACAATTCTGCTTATTAGAGGTTTAGTTTTTATACTGCAGAGTCATAACCAGCTTCAGACTCACACTTCCTGGTCAGGCTGTGGGCAGTGATTGACATATCAGCTCTGCTATTCCTAGCTGATCCTGTTACAGTGACTTGAGTGTTGGAGCTTTGTAAATAGCAGTGTACAAGGCTACAAAGCTCTAAAGGGTTAAATTTTGTCAGTAAGTAATGTAAACAAACTCCTATCTTTGAAGATAAGGAACACAGAAGGAAGTGATGTCATCATCCTGGTCACTGCTTTAGTCTGTAGGAGGAGAGAGAGGTGGCCCGTAATTAGAGATGCCTATATGCAAAAGTAGGACAGAAAATCTGCTCTAACTCTGAAAAGAAACAAAATCAGAACAAGAATGTATTTGATAATAGTATTTACCTTTGCTGCCATGATTAAAGCTAATCAATGTAATGGGAATACCCTTTTAATCGTATGTATGTTGATGATTACCACTAGAGATGGGCGAATTTCTCGAAATTCGGTTTGCTCACTTTCCCCAATTTCCCACAAAAAATAACTTCGTTTCCAATTACTTCGGACGAATCACGTTAAAAAAAAGCTATTTCCAGGCTGCACAAGCCTGCAGGGGGGTGTAAAAAAGTTTTTTTCCATGCTTAAATATGCAGAGGGAGCTTGGGTTTGGTCCTTCATAAAGTTGTGTTTAATGACATGCACTGACGCCGCCCCCTCTTTGAAAAAGCTTTCACTAAAAATTCCCCCTGGGCACTTAAGAGGGAAAACGACCAAAAAACTGAAGAGGGAATGTAGCCTGAAAAGCATGGCACGACAGCTGGAAAAAAAAAAAAAGCTGAGGGCTCGTGGCAACATCAGTGACAGAGTGGGGAGGTGACGGCGGCAAAACCCACACATGAGGGGCAAAGATGGGACAAGACATTCGGAGGTGGGAAAAAAAGGAGAGGCCACAGAGTGGCACAATGACACATGTGGAGTTACAGCAGCAGCATAGGTCAGAAGTGGCACAAAGACTTTTAGAGGTGGCAAAAAAAGGAGTAGGCCCCAGAGTGGCCAATGACACAGTGTGTAGGCATGGGGGAGGCCCACAGCGCAGCATGAGGTCAGACGTGGGACAATACAGAGTGTTGGTCACGGCACACCAAGCAGCAGCATGAGTCAGACAGTGGACAAACACAGTGGAGGGCACGGCAGCAGCAGCAGAGGTCAACAGGGCACAATGACATTTGGAGGGGGCAAAAACAGGAGAAGCCACAGAGTGGACAAACACAGTGTTAGGGCACAGCCCACCCACAGCGCACAAGAGGGCAGCAGTGGGACAATGACATCGGGGAGTGGCAAAAACGGGGTAGGGCCCAGAGTGGGAAATGCAGAGAGGGAGGTGACCGTCCCCCCGCAGCATGAGGTCAGAGAGTGGCCCCCAATGACTTCGGAGGTAGCAAAAAAAAGGGGTAGGCCAAAGAGTGGCACAATGACACGTGTGGAGTTTTACGCACAACAGGCCCGCATAGGTCAGACATGGCACAATGACATTTTTAGAGGGCAAAAAAGGAGTAGGCCACAGAGGGCACAATGCCAGTGTTAGGTCCCCCGGCAGCGCCACACAGCAGCATGAGGTCAGACAGTGGCACAAAAGACAGAGTGGTAGGGCACGGGGATCGCCAAGCCAGCATGAGGTCAACAGTGGCAGAATGACACAGTGTTAGGGGCATGGCTCAGCCCACAGCAGCATGAGCAACGGGGACAATGACACGTGTGTAGGTCACGGCAGCAGCCACAAACACATGAGGTCGACAGTGGCACAATGACAAGTTGTAGGTCCGGGAGCAGCCCAGCAGCAGCAGAGGTCAGACAGTGGGGGCAAAAACATTCTGGAGGTGGGAAAAACAGGGGATGCCCCAAGTGGGACAATACACAGTGTGTAGGTCAGGCGGGACCACACAGCAGCTTGAAGTCAGACAGTGGGGACAAGACGAGTGTGTAGGGCATGGCAGCAGCCACAGCAGCAGCAGAGGTCAGCGGGCACAATGAATTCTGGAGGTGGGAAAAAAAGGAGAAAGGCCACAGAGGGGACAATGACAAAAGTTGTAGGTTTCACGGCACAGCCACACACAGCATAGGTCGACAGGGGCAAAATGACACAGTGTGTAGGACGGCAGCAGCATAGGTCAGACGGGCACAATGAATTCTGGGGGTGAAAAACGGGCGTAGGCCACAGAGTGGCACAATGACACAGTGTGTGGGCACGGCAGCCCCCACAGCAGCAGCGAGGTCATAAAGTGAAAATACGATGTGGAGGGGGGTGGCAATACCATCCCGGAAAGATATTTTGGGGGCAGATGGAAAACTGCACAGTTTTTGGGCATCAGGCGGGGGGCGGCATCAGAAAGGGGCGAGGCGGGGTATTTTTGAACCCAACTCATTTCTCACAGTTGGGTGAGGCGCATGGCTGATGTAGTCTGACCCTAAGGTGTGTGGAAATCCTGGGGCCAACCACGCCGATTTTATTTTACAAAGGCAGTCATTCCCCAAGTGAACCGAGGGGGGTCCCCGCCTCCATCTCCACTGATCTCCACGGTGCTTGCAGGTCATCTCCTCTCTTCCTCATCTCCATCTACCTCCCCCCAGCGCTCCTGCCCTCCTCTCTTGCACCGGTAAAAATCCACCATTTCACCCCCAAACAAAGCTTCTCTCCAATGTCCCCCTCCCCATTTCAGTCCCCACCGACTCATGTGGCCCGAGATGTGTCGCCACGCTCCAGTCCCCCCCAGCAGATTTTTCAGCATCCCCAGGACATGAAGCATGGAAAACATATTTATCCCGTATCCCCGGCGATGACAAATTTGTGGGCCCCCTCAAGGCCCCAACAAAAAGGCAGGGGGTCCAAAAGCGAGCCTTTTCCACTGGGTGCATCAAAATTACACAAGAGTACTCCTGTCCGCCTGGGGTCACAAAAATCTTAAAGGGCCTTTCTCTTTTTTCATACATTCGGCCCCAACTTTTTGCAGGCGGGAAATTTTCCAACGGGGGGAAAAACATCGCAAAACAGAGTGTTTTGGGGGGAGGCCGTTCGGGCCGCTGAAACCCGGGGGGGGGGGTTGTTTCCTGCTTTGAAAAAAATTTGGATGAAGTAAAAGCACATTTTTCCTGGCAATTTTTCAAAATCTTCTGAAGATGGGTGGAAGATTTCAGAACCTTTTCAAAAACCAAATTGAACCCGTCCCGCCATGCAGGGCGCATGGCCCCATCCCCTCCTGGGCAGAAACGGACACCTGTTCCCCCCCATTTTCCTTCACCAGGGTTCCGATTTGCATTTGGCGCGGAGAAACCCCACACATCGAATTTTTTCTGCATGATCCCGGAGCCAGTTCCTCCCCTGTTTTCCCCTTCGTTCGCCGAGGCAAGCCAGGGTAAAAACGCTTGACCCCCGCGTCCCCCAACACATTTGGTATGAAAAAAGCAGTACTTGTGGAGGGTTTTGAATTTTTGGGGGTTGGTTGGGGGGAAAGGAGGGGGGGCGGACTTTGGCCGCGGGAAGCCGCAGTTTGCCCAAACTTTAGGAAAAGCAGCGCTCCTGTTTAAGTTTTTGGTGAGCCTGGGCCGGGAAAGCACTTTTCACCCATGGGCCTTAAAGGACATGTCCCTGACCCTGACCGAATTTTACAGCCCAACGTCCGCCTGCCGTGCCCCTTTGGAACAAACCGATAAGCTGAGCCCTGGCCCCCCCTTTTTTTCCCTACATATTTATAAAAGTGCTGGTACTCCCCTTTTTTGGGAAAAAAATTTAAGGGGCTTGGAACTCTCCATCTGGGCTCGGCACAAGCCATTAGTTCTCTGAACGGTTTCGGTTTCCCCCATTTGGAAAGGGGGGCTTCCCAAAAACTTTGGACATTATATGGCAGCTTCTGCACCCTTTGGAAAGGTTGGACGCATACTGTTGTCTTTTTGCAATCACCTCCCTTAACGACTGCTGGCGCCATGAGTAGCGAGGAGCAGGAGCATCTGGACCGGAGATGATGTCAAAGAGAAACAGCTCCCTTCTGCAGAGGTGGTGGAGCCTTGACTGGCCGCAATGGCAAGAGTGCCACTGGGCGCTGCTGCTGCTGCAGCGGCGGCAGGATGGACCACCACATCTGAGTCACGTTTCTCCCAGGCCACCGGATGGTGACGCTGCATGTGTTGACGCAGGGCCGTGGTGCCAACGTTAGCTCCCTGGCCACGCTTCACTTTCTGCCTACAGATTCTACATATACCCATATTCGCTCCTCCGTGTCTTAGCAAAAAAACTGCCACACCGCCGAGTATCGGATTTTACCGCCAACGCTCCGCACTGAGTGACTACTGCCGCCGCTGCCTCGCTGAGCCCCTGTGCCGCTACTTGGACCTGCGAAGCGGGTTTTTTACCCCGTGGCCGCTTGGCTCCCGACCTCACACTGCTGCTATCCTGTTGACTCACGGCCACACAACCCACTTGCTGGCTGCGCCGCTGCCTGACGCGCAAGCTGACGCCCTCTTCTCCTGGCGATGATGAAGCCCTTGCCTCACCCGGCTCCCAAGTGCGGTCGGCTACATCATCATCTATTTGTGTTTTATCGTCACTGCTGCCCCTCATCACCGTCCTTGGTATGCAGAGGCTGACCCCTCACAACATGACCTCCCATGCCACTCTCAACATCTATACTTTGCCAGATATTTGCCCCATTTCTTCACTGCCAAGTAGCTGCTGACTGCCCTCCTCAAATTGTTCATCCTCGCTATATAGTGGCGCTGAGCCCAGACCACATAGTAGATCTCTGGCTGAGGGAACCGGATGGGACAGAGGCGGTTGAAGACAGGTGAGGGCCGCTGACCCGCTCCCGGGCCATGCCAACTAAGGGTTGTGTCTGAGGTTCCCAACGACTCTTGGCTGGGGTTTCAGATGTCATCTGGGAGGAAGTGGATGACCTAGTCAACCAATCAAGAACCCTTGGATTGCTACACACACGGGCCCCTAGATGACAGCGGCAATTGTGGCCTCACCGAGTGACCCCTGCTGTGACGTCCCCTTGCTGTGCTGCGACCTGGCCTGGAATGTTTGTGCCTCTGCCACTTGCAGGTGAAGAGCCTGCCACCTCTCTGTCCCGACATACTGTTTTTCTAAAATGTACAGACACTGTTTGATGAAGATATCTGTATATGATAAATACACACCCTGTATTTCACTCCAAATGAATCCACTAAGAAAGCTTGGGGAACCCTTGGATATGAATTGCGCTCCACAAATTGGCAGTAAAAATTGACTTGTATGGGCCGTTCAAAAACTCTGTGTATTTTACTGAATATAAAAGCACAAACAGGCTTAATTAACCTTCGGATATGAATTATGCTACAGAATTTCTTCTGTGGCGGTGAAAAACAAAGTTTCTTTTACTGAGTACAACTGCAGAACAACGCTTAATTAACCCCTGGATGTAAATTGCGCAAAAGAATTGAGCAACCACAAACTACGAGCTTTGTAGCGTGTTACAATGGCGTGTTTTTTTACGCTACACAACAAGAGAAAAAATTGTAATTAACCTTTGCTTGTGAATTATGGTACAGGAAAATTGTAATTTTTGCCGGTGATAAAGACGGGTTTTTTTGTCACCACAGCAGAAAAACAACGCTTAATGAATCCCTGGATGTAAATTGCGCAAAAGAATTGAGCAGCCACAAACTACTAGCTTTATAGCGTGTTACAATTGCGTGTTTTCTACGCTACACAACAAGAGAAAAAATTGTAATTAACATTCGCTTGTGAATTAGGATAGAGGAAAATTGTATTTTTTGGCGGTAAAAAAGACGGTTTCTTGGAGTCACCAGCAGCAAAAACAACGCTTAATTAACCCCTGGATGTAAATTGCGCAAAAGAATTGAGCACCAAAAATGAAGTGGTATTTGTATTGTAAAAAATGCTTTTTCTTTAATGAATAAAACAGAACGGCTTAGATCCCCCTTGGATATTCAATGGCTTTGACCCGATACTTTAAAATGTAATGCAGCTGCAGTGGAACCACACTGACTTAGATCCAATCCCCCCAAAAAATCTGAAATAAAACATTAAGAAAGCGTCTCTGAGAAAACGAGACCCCCCAAAAAATCGCGTAAAAAAATCATTTTCATAACATCAGCCCGGCAGCACCTTCCCCGATCAGACAGTGAGAGGATGTGGCTTCCAGGGCCCCCCCGGGCTTATAACATACAACCAACTCCCTTTTCCCTTTTTTGGCGGGGGGGCCCCCTATTTTTGGGGTCCCCTCCCACCCCCCGGGGGGGTTGGCATCTTTTTCTTTAAATGGGGCCCCGGCGACAAGTAGCCATGCGCTACTCTTGCCCGCCGCGGCCCTCCTACAGACGGGGGAACAGCCGTTGCGCCCGCTTTACCCGGCCGAGCGCGGCAGGGAGGAGGCAGGAGGAAAAGTTTCCTCTCCCCTCCTCCCCCTTGTGCCGGCCCGGTGTGTGCCCGCACAACGGTCAGCGGCGCAGGGAAGTACCCGCCTGCTCTCACTTTCCCCCTGCGCCCTGAGGGGATCTCCAGCGGCCGTCGCAGGACCGGTGAGGGAAATGGATTTTTTATTTTTTTTTTATTGCTAATGGGGGGTCGCCTGGCAACAATGGGGGCCTACCGGGAACAGAGGGGACAACTACCGGCAACAGAGGGGCACTACCTGGGAACAATGGGGGGGACTACCTGGCCACAAGGGGGGATCTACCTGGCAACAAGGGGGGGGACTACCGGAAAAAGAGGGGGGACTACCTGGGAACAAGGGGGCACACCTGGGAAAAGAGGGGCACTACCTGGGAACAATGGGGGGACTACCGGGAACAATGGGGGCACTACCGGGGAAACAATGGGGGGGACTACCTGGCAACAATGGGGGCACCCACCGGCAAAAATGGGGGCACCCACCCGGCAACAAAGGGGGCACCTACCTGCTACAAGGGGCATCTACTTCCTGTAAGGGGCCTACCTGCTTATGGGGTTTTACACCTGGCTAAAGGGGCATCTACCGGCTTTCTCCAAAGCCTTAGCATTAGAAGGATGGGGGGGTTTTTTTTGAAGGGCGTGGCATACCGAAAATAGGGTGTGTCAATGCAAATTTTTGCCGCGGCCCTTAGCGCCCGCTCACTGCAGTCTCCTTCTTTTTCATTTTCAAAATTTGCCAACTTGTTATATATGGGGTTACTAAAAGAATTCCGCCGTCTCTGATTGCTTCACTCTGCACTGCATATTTTATCCCCTTCTTCCTCCCAGAGGTTTTTCCCCCATGTAAGGGCCATGTGCTCGCACCCTTTTTATCAATCAAAAGCACCTTCTTCCCCCCGAAGTCCCCCCAAATTCGACTTCGTTCAAACCGAAGTTTTCCTAAAATTCAAAAAAGAATTCCACTTTGTTTGATCAATTTTGCCCCTCTCTAATTACCCTTTGGCAAGGGAGAGAGATTACTTTCTTATCACAAGTCAAATTTGTATACAGATGCTTCAACAAGGTTGAAGCATCTGTATACAGTATAATGTATAGTATGTATAGTAGATTGAGCATAGTGCATCTCTTTCCCTCTTTCCTGACAATGTTCGTGTGTTTGTTATCCTGGGAAGATAAGAAGTAATAGGACATGATCATTCACTCAGATCAAAAACTGAGGATGCCCATTTTAAAGGAATACAATTCTGACCTGAGAAGTTAAATAATATTTTCCATATGAAGAACCTAAGAAACTTTACTAACATTTGTCAGTCACATCCAGATGTTTGCAAGCACACATCTGGCAGTAGCGCAATATTATATGTTTATGGGGTTTCCAAAAAGGCATACTTCTTAAGGCTTTGGTCTACATAGGCCTTTTCATAGATAGACATCTATGCTTATGTTTGTGTTTTGCCCTTGCATGTATGTCAGTTGTATTGTTAACTGTGAAATATTTTTTATCTTTTGTTGTATATAACATGGACATCTTTTACTTCCTAGAGTCAGGTATCCTTCAGATCAAGGGGACCTCCCACGATCTGAGTAAAACAGTGTTTATAGACCATCACAAAAAGGAAATGTTAACAATACCAACCAATCATTTTATAACTGTGTCGCCCTCTTATACACTAGAAAGTGTAGAGCATGACCTGCTATGTAACAACTAATGCATGCTGTAAATTCTTAATGCCTACAAAACATGGTAACACACTTTCTGTACAGCTGGCTTATAAGGCCCAATTCTTCTTCTTATACTACAGTTCATATAAGAATGACAAGGGCCGTAGATATAGGGGGTGCAGAGGTAGTAGTCGTTACTGGGCCCTGCAGCTTGAGGGGGCCCAAAAGCTCTCCTGCCACATAGGAAGACACCAGTATTATAAATAACACATGGTAACTGGGGGCCCAATTTCACTTTCTGCATTGGGGCTCAGGAGTTTCAAATTACGCCTCTGACAATGACCATGTAAACAGTGACATAGCTAGAGTTTTTGTTGCTTGGGGGGAGTTTGTTGCTCCTTTTTAAAGACCAAACCTCCAGTCTTTCTGGTCCCATCTCTTTCTTTACAGGCTCCTCGGCAAACCTTGAATCATAATTGCCATTTAAAAAAATCATGTGTTTATGTTGCAAAATTCTAAGAGCTATAACTTTTTTGCCATTTTGTCGATTGAACTGGGTAATCTTTTTATTTGTGGGATAAGTTGATAATAATAATCATTGTTGTTATTTGGCCTACATAAGAGTTTTATGTAACTTTTAATCCGTTTTATGTGAGGCTGGATGGAAACAAAAAGGCAATTGTGGCACTGTTTTAGCAGTTTTCACCGTGTACATTAAAAAAACATTAATTTTAGAAATTGGATCATTATGGACACAGCAATACCTATTATGTTTATTTTTTAAAAAAAAAATTGCTTTGTTGGGAATCAGGTGTTTTTTGTTTTTTTTTTTTTTTTTTTAATTAAACATGATCCATTTATTTATTATTTGTTATAGTACCAATATGGACCAGGCTATGCGATCTTTTGATCACTTCTACAGTACATAGCAATACATTACTGTACTGCTATGTATCATACTGTACCTGTGATAGGAAGTCTATTAGACTCTTATAGGCTCCTGTATGTGGCAGATTCAAAAGTCACTTTTTTGGTTTCTGGCTACATAACAACCATTGAAATGTGTAATAATTCTTCTCCAAATTAGACATGTTTTATATCTCCTCCTAAATAATGTTAGGGTATGTTCACGTAGCTTATTTCAGGGCGTATTTCGGGGCGTAGTTGGGCTGCAATGCGCGGCGAGATATATCCTGCAATTACGGTAATCATAGCTCTCATAGAGAGCTAGGATTACCTGCCGTCTTCCCCACCGCGTATTGAACGCCGGGGGAAAGAAGTGACATGTCCGGCATATATGCAGCAGGGACATGTCACTTCTTTCTGGCGTATATGCAGCAAGGATAATGAATGTGAATGGGGCTGTAATCTAATAATCTGTTGACCCTAGAAGCTGGTGTTCATCAAGTGAATTCTACAAATCCAGAAGGATGGATGACCATAGTAAAAGTTAGGATTTTAAGCAAAGCATATAAAATATTGTTGGAACAGGTGTTTTTTCAACTGGCAGGTTAAATGGTGAAATAATCAGGTATCAGGAATCATGGCTATAGTTGGCAGGTGTAAAGCATTTAGATACCAAGTTACCTGACAGGGGGATAAATAGATTTTAGCTGAAATTAGAATTCCAGATAGATGATAGAACAGTGACAAAATGAAGTTAGCGGTCACTCAAAAGGGGCAAAATAAATGAGGAGAAGAAACGGCAGAAAGTTACTGAGGCTGGCATCCAACTGATAAAAGTAACGGCATAAAGCAATGAATAGTGACTTTTAAAGCACCACTGTCCCTCTCTGTGCTAACAACTCACAGAAATCCAAGAATGGACAGGTTCTTGAATTCATGAATCTGGTCTAGCAAAAAGTTTGATTTCCACATTTAAGCTGCAGTGTATTTTATCTGCACATTTATTTTCACCAAATACTAATGTCTCCATGGTGATCCTATGAGAATTTTGGCAGGTAATTATGTGTGTGTTTTATAATGGTTTTCTTGTCAGCACATCCCATGTGTGGCAGCTTAAGGCCTATAAGAAAACATGCAGAAAAAATTAAAGTCAGTAGTCAAATATATATTTAGCAGAAGGATTTCCATCTCATTGGTCATCATCATCATCAACCTCAAGTCATGACATTCCATTTCACGTTGCCAATATTTTACAGATGTGTGAAAGTGGTCACAGCTGTTTGACACATGCATGTTTGTATTTTCCTGATAATGTCTAATGATTGTGTAAGATGCAACAAGAATTATAGCTATGTGATGTAAAGGGGACTCTGTGCCGGAAATGATTTGAACTAAATTTTAAAATGACTAGTTTTCCTAAAAATTTCGTTAAAAAAAGTATCAGCTGTGACAGGGAACTTCATTTTTTAAATAAGTCATGTGTTACTACTATCCAGACCACTGGATCACAATCCACATATCTGCAAATGGAGGGCCTTATACATTTTAATATAACATCACCACTAAAAGTGAGTACACCCCTCACATTTTTGTCAATATTGTATTATATCTTTTTCATGGGACAACACTGAAGATATGACACTTTGATACAGTGTAAAGCAGTCAGTGTACAGATTGTATAACAGTGTGAATTTGATGTGCCCTAAAAATAACTCAGACCACAGCCATCAAAGTCTAAACCTCTGGCAACAAAAGTGAGTATACCTCTAAGTGAAAATTGACAAATTGTGCCCAATTTGCAATTTTTCCTCCACAGTATCATGTGACTCAATAGTATTACAAGGTCTCAGGTGTGAATTGGGAGCGGTGTGTTAAATTTGGTGTTATCACACACTCTCTTAGACTGGTCACTGGAAGTTCAACATGGCACCTCTTGGCAAAGAACTCTCTTAGAATGAAAAAAAGAATTTTTGCTGTACATAAAGATGGTCTAGGCTAAAAGATGATTGCTAACACCCTGAAACTGAGCTGCAGCATCGTGGCCAATGCCATAGAGCAGTTTAGCAAGACAGGTTCCACTCAGAACAAACCTCACCATGGTCTTTTCAAAATAGACGTATAAGTGCTGCCTGTATTACTGCAGAGGTTAAAGGGTTCAGCCTGTCAGCGCTCACACCATACACTGCACAGTGCATCAAATTGATCTGCATGGCTGTCATCCCAGAAGGAAGCTTTGTCTAAAGCTGATGCGCAAGAAAGACCGCAAATAGTTTGCTGAAAACAGAGTACAGACAAGGATTACTGGAGCCATGTCCTGTGGTCTGATGAAACCAAGATAAAATTATTTGGTTCAGATGGTGTCTTGCGTGTGAGGCAGAAACCAGGTAAAGAGTACAAAGACAAGTGTGTCTTGCCTACAGTCGACCATGAGGGTAAAGGTGCTGGACTTGACAAGCATGTCTCCAGACCTAAACCCTATTGAGCATCTGTGGGAAATCCTCCAACAGAAGGTGGAATAGCGCAAGGTCTCTAACATCCACCAGCTCTGTGATTCCAGTGGCAACCTGTGAAGATCATAGTGGACTCCATGCTCAAGAGTTAATGCAGTGCTGAAAAATAATGGTGGCCACACAAAATATTGACAGTTTGCTCACAATTTGTCCATTTTCACTTAGGGGTGTACTCACTTTTGTTGCCAGTGGTTTAGACATTGATGGCTGTGGGTTGAGTTATTTTGAGGACACACCAAATTTACACTGTTATAGAAGCTGTACATTGACTACTTTACATTGTATCAAAGTGACATATCTCAGTGTTGTCCCATGAAAAGAAATAATTCAATATCCACAAAAATGTGAGATACTGTATATATAAAAGAGGGATCCCATAATAAACCATACAACCCCCTAATTATATTGTAATGTTTTGGTCCCACAAATAAGAAGTCACAGGGCAACACTTAGAAGCAGGGCTGAGACGATGATTAGGCAGAGACAGACAACCACCTAGGGTGGGACCTCATGCGAGACAGGAAGAGTGCACAAGGAAGTATGAAGCAGGCTAACTTTATGCCGGTCCTGATGAATAGTCAGAAAGGTAAAAAAAAGGTGTGTGAAATCATAAACAGAAAAGCCGAAGAAAAGACTCACACTTTCCAGTTATTTATGCCCACTAGAGCATAACAAGATACCAAACAATATACTTTATTAGGATAAAATGCATACATTTAAAAAGCTTTAAAATGACTACCTGGCAACAAAAAAACCTTTTGCATGTATGTAAATAGGAAAGATACCCAAAACTCCTACATAAAACTACCTAAAACCTAAAACTTGTTCACCTATATCCAATATAAAAAGTAATAAACCTCCAAAAACAAGTGACAAATACCATATGAAATAAATGAATAATACATAATGAATGGATAATGAGAAGATAGCTAGAGAACTAACAACAGGTACTAGTAAGGATTATAAAGAAACTACTATATGCATATATCAGACATAGCGAGGCTAATGCAGTCTATGAATACTGCAGATTGTGCTGTGTAATAAACCATCTGTCTAACAGATACAAAAAGGACAACTACGCCTGCCAAAGTGTCTATGAACAAGACACATCTCAAATATGAGCAGTGAAAGACCTCCAAAGTAAAAAGATGAAAGAAGGGACAAACCTATTCTATCCAGAAAGCTCAGGTTCTGCTTCTCAGCACCCTTTCTTAGGGCCCGTTTACACGGCACAGGACAAACACCAGTCGATTTATCCAACCGGTATCTGTCCGGTTTTTGGGCCGTGCACATGGCCGCAGGAGGACGGCTTTTCTCTGCGATCAGCGATTCACATTCACTTGTTCATATTCCGTCCAAAAACCAGACGGAAGAATGAATGTGTAGAATGTTTTTCGATGAGGGTGCTTTGAAAAATATCCGGGCGGAAAACCCGTTCAGTGGGGACTGCTGCACAGGTTTTCCATAGAGCCCCATATAAAAGTTAGGGGCCGGTTTTTCAGACGGTTTGCAAAACCACAAACTGTCTGAAAAACCGGCCGCAAACCGGTCTCCTTTGTACATGGACTTAGGCATTTTATTTTAACTTTTTTATTTAGGTAGGTTTGCCACTTTTCCATCTTTCTTCTTTGGAAAGTCATTGCAGATTTATTATATAGGTGTTTCCTTTTAAGAGGTTTACTACTTTTTATATGTATGATCGATCAACATTTATAGATGCATACAAGGAAGAATAGTTGTTTGTGGCCATTTTAAATGTTTATAAATGTATGCTTTTGATTCAATTACAGCATATTGCCTGGTATCTGGTGTGATCTAGTGGTAGTGCAATATCCACTGGAGTGAGTCTTTACTTTGGTTTTTAGGTTTTGTTACCCGGGGCCTTAGTAGGATTTTTTTTGCCTTTAACCTTTTTCCGTGACCCTGAAATAAATTACCCCATTTAATGACAGTGATGGTGGAGAAGTGGGGGAAGGGGTTGCATAAAGTCACATTATTGAGAACATAGTGGTTGGACTTGTCAGGACTAGGATCATGTGTTGCCTTTATGAAACGTATACTTAAGCATTCAGTGATTCATTTTGTAATAACTTAATGATCTTAATGACCTAGTGACCATGTCAGTTTCGATTATATTGTGCATTAATGGACGTCTATGCTGATGTTCAGTTTCCCAATTGAAATTGCTAAAAATCAATATAATTGTAGAATAAACAAGCATTATGTATACAGCATATAGTTGGTGCAGGGCTGTGAATATACGTCACTCAGCCTTGTGGTTTAGATTTTCTTTCACAGGGAAGTGAGTCAACATAGTAGTCACCAGGATCTCCACCAATCAGTACTATAACTCATACCTAGTTCTGTTTGACATTCTTTTTGCATTTTAGTATGGGTATTATACAAGGACTCAAAGCGCAATAATTCAGTTTTCTGGATGATTGGGAACAGACATGGGTTCCCTATAGCAAAGGTGAAATGGCAGATGTTTCAAACAACTCCGGTATCCTTGAGCAACTTTTCAGAACTGAGCTTGTTAGAATTGTATGTTTATTTACAATCTGGCATTAAATGTAAGAATTCTTATATTTGATAGAGAAGTAATACTGGCTACATATGGTTTAGGTCAGTTGTTTGGCATGGATATACATTTTGAGGGACATATTGTGCCATTCTGCTATTCTTTCCCAGGTTGAATGGCTGTAGTGATAATTAAATCATGTGAAACTGTTATTCACCTTTTACTAATCACTGGTATTTTCCAACAGTAACCTGTCCAGACACAAAAAATGGTCACAGCTATAGATAAAAGTTGGCCAAACATGCTGATTTCGGGTTGGCTGGCTATGTATTGTAAGACAGATGTTGGGGTAAAGAGTGATCAGGCATGTTGGATTTTAATGTTGGATTGTTGTAGCAAGTAATACACTACTGCCAAGTAAGCATGCCTATAAAGGAGATATTTGAAATAGCTGTTGGTCGACCAAAAGCTCGGCAGATTACTATCTTACATGTAAGGCCAGCTATAGATAGGTATGATCTGATCCTTTTACACTCTGACAGATATAGCAAAGCTAAACTGACAGAAAGTATTACAGAACAAAAAGTTATCTTTTTCTCAGTGGCTTTTGTTGTGATCTAAGATCAGATAACATGAAAAGCTGTGATATTATGGTCAAGTTCAACTCTGCTACATCCATATATTAGATAAATTGAGTAACATATATATACAGTGGGGAAAATAAATATTTGAGACACTGTCAATTTTTAAAGTTTTCCTACCTACAAAGAATGGAGATGTCTGTAATTTTTTATTGTAGGAACACTTCAACTGTGAGTGACAGAATAAAAAAAAATACATAAAATCACATTGTATGATTTTTAAATACTTAATTTGCATTTTATTACATGAAATAAGTATGGAAAGATCTCTCTTTTGGGAGAGCGCCATATAGGCGTGTGGAGATTCAAAATGGCCTTTTGCACTCCACGAAGTATTTGCATATCACAAGGCATTATGGGAAAGGAGCTGAGAAGCTCAAGCGCCCTCTGTTGGATGTAACAAATCTTCCATTTTTGAGCCACTCATTGCCTTCCACTCAGCCAAGCCAGCATCGCTCTGCTCTGTACTGACGAGGGGCAAACCCCCACGAAACAGTTGTATACAGATGGGTGATGCTGGCTTGGCTAAATATCCCTTCTTGCTTTCCAAAGACCCACTGGGTCAAAAGCAAATTGAGGATTTGTTACATTCAACATAGGGCGCTTGAGCTTCTCAGCTCCTTTTCCATAATGCCTTGTGATATGCAGATGCTTTGTGGAGTGCAATTTCGAATCTCCAAACGCCTATATGGTGCTCTCCCTAAGGAGAGATCTTCCCTTTCTGAGTCACTCATTGCCTCCAACTCAGCCAAGCCAGCATTGCTCTGCTCTGTACTGACGAGAGGCAAATACCCCAAAAGGGCTGTATACAGATGGGTGATGCTGGCTTGGCTAAATATCCCGTTTGCTTTCCAAAGTCCCAGTGGGTCAAAAAGCAAATTGAGTATTTGTTACATTTCCCATAATGCCTTGTGATATGAAATAAGTATTTGATACAGCAGATAAACAGAACTTAAATATTGGGTGCGGAAACCTTTGTTTGCAATTACAGAGGTCAGATGTTTCCTGTAGTTCTTGACCAAGTTCGCATATACTGCAGCAGGGATTATGGCCCACACCTTCATACAGATTTTCTCCAGATCTTTCAGGTTTTGGAGCTATCACTGTGCTACATTGAGCTTCAGCTCCTTCCAAAGATTTTTCACTTCAAAACCTTGAAATGCTTCTTATGGTGCCATTCCTTAGTTGCCCTGACTGTGTGTTTCAGGTCATTCAATTTAAGTGTATACCACCTTTCTATTTTTTCAACTTATAGCATAGGTTGCTACAAGATACGGTATTAGTAGGGTCCTCCCAATACCTTATTTCATAGACAACTGCTACACAATATGCTGTTAATTTAAATCCATGTCATTAATAATTTTTCTAACACTTTAAAGAGAACCTGTCCCCTGGCTGAGGACAGAAGAAGGTAGGGTCAGGCATGCTGTTTCCAGCGCTGTGTCCCTTATTCTGTAAGATGCTGTAGTTTTCATGTATTTAATGCTCAAATCTGCAGTTTTCAGCCAGAAGAGTCATGAAAGCATCATTAAAGTGGTGGAAAACTTATAAAAGACGTGGCTTTAAATTAACACCATATTGTGTAGCAGTTGTTTCAGGTCATTGTCATGCTGGAAGACCCAGCCATGACCCATCTTCATTGCTTTTACTGACGGAAGGAGTTGACTAAAATCTCGCGATACATGGCCCCGTCCATCCTCCCTTCAATACGGCGCAGTTGTCCTGTCTCTTTTGCATAAAAGCACCCCCAAAGTATGATGTTTCCACCCCTGTCTTTCACAGTTGAGACATTGTTCTTGGGGTTTCCTTCTTCTTCCTCCAAACATGTTGAGTGAAGTTGATACCAAAAAGTTCTATTTTGGTCTCATCTGACAAAATGACCTTCTCCCATGCCTCCTCCGGATTATCCACATGGTCATTGATGAACGTCAAATGGGTCTGGACATGTGTTGACATGAACAGGGGGACTTTGCATGCCTTGAAATATTTTAATCCATGACGACATAGTGTGTTACAAACGGTAATATTTGAGACTGTGGTCCCAGCTTTATTCAGGCCATTGACCAGGTCCTCCTGTGTAGTTCTGGGCTGATTCCTGGCCTTTTTCAGAATCATCCTGACCCTATGAGGCGAGATCTTGCATGAAGCCCCAGACCAAGGAAGTTTGACAGTTACCGTGTGTTTCTTCCATTTTCTAATAATTGCAGCATTGTTGCAAAGTTGCTGTCTCACCAAGCTGCTTGCCTATTGTCCTGTAGCCCATCCCAACCTTGCGCATGTCTACAATTCTGCCCCTGGTGTCCATAGACAGCTCTTTGGTCTTGATGGTGGAGAGGTTGATGGTGGAGAGGTTGGAGTGTGATTGATCGAGTGTGTGGACAGGTGTCTTTTAGACAGGTAATGTGTTCAAACAGGTGCAATTAATACAGGTAATGAGTGTAGGGTAGAAGGGCTTTTTAAAGAAAAACTAACAGGTCTGTGAGAGCCAGAATTCTTGCTGGTTGGTAGTTGGTCAACTACTCATTTCATGCAATAAAATGCAAATGAATTATTTAAGAATCATACAATGTGATTTTCTGGATTTTTTTAGATTGTCTCACATTGGAAGTGTACCTACGATAACAATTACAGATCTCTCCATTCATTAAAACAACTACCTATTTTCCCCACTGTTTATATATATATTTGTTTAGGGAATAAGTGCTTGGTTATATTTGCACAATGTTGAATATAATTAGAATGGAACTCCAGTTAATATATACAAAGTGATTTAGTGGTGTGTAACTAGGATAGTGGATGAAGATAACCCTCTGGGCTGCTACCTCAAAAAATTAATTTATAGGTAAAGTATGGTTTACCATTTCCTCGATCTTTGTTAAGACATTCATCTGAGACACTTTCAATGGCTCTCCTCTAATTACGGTAGTACTGCTGTTTGAATACTGAACACTGTTGATGAGTGGTAAACTACTAAATTAAAAACGTTTCTCCTTAAAGGGATTTTTGCCACGATCTCATTTCATACCTCCTGTATCCAGCTCTTCAGCTCTGTGTGATCAGAAGGGGGTGTGTGTGATTTGTTTGAATTGCATATCATGTGACCCAGCAGGATGACATCACCAGGCCTTTCGTCTCTGTAGTCAAAGAAAGGTCTGTTTATGTAAGGAGCTTTGAGTATCTACAATGTGGCTCAGAGGTAAAGCTTGTGCCTTCAGACACAAGAGTCCTCAGTTCAAATCCCTGCAGGAACCAAACCTGTGGATTTTATTTCTCTTTATCAATGCACAGACTTCATTGAGGTTTCTTCTTTTATTTATTTGCACTGTTTGACTAATTACTAAGGAGTACAGAGGATGAGAGTAGAATGACTGCAGTGGTTTGAACACTCAGTAGCTGCCAGAGAGGAGAGATGATGTCTGAGCATGTGCGACCAGGAGTGAGGAGCTCTCAACCTGGTCATATCCCCTGGAGATGAGCTGTAAACAATGGATCACTAGAAGAGCAGCTAAGACAAAAACGGTACAGAATTTTTAATAATGATGAATGGTGAAAATGTTTATTATTTAATTTTCAAACTTCCCACGTCAATTTTACTTCGTGGCAAAAACCCTTTAAGTATCCTTCATTCATTTATTTTCACAGGGATTACAAAAGTAGCACACTGCAACCCCAGAAAGCACACTCTATAGTGGACTGTCGTATAGATGCATGCTTATAAAGTGTCACTATATTCTGACAGTGACACTTGATTTTCTTTATGCCCTGTGAGTTCTGGTCCTAGAAAGAATATACAGCACCTTACTAAACCATTAGTATTTTAATCATGTTAACTTCATGAGTTTAATCTTCAGCAGACAGCATTTTGTTTACAGAGGCCCTTCTGTTAAGTTAAAGGGGTTGTCTCACTACATTGATTTCTCTTACCTCAGTCCTATTTTCTTGGCTTCATTTTGAACTCAGGGGCATGTTTACTAGCTTCTACTAGGCTGAAGTAGAAGCCAGGTCTGTAGCTATAGCGAACAGCACTGGCAGCCTATCAGGAGAGATAAAACACGTCTGTAGCTATAGTGACCTGAGGAGTTGATGCAGCCCATACAAGACGGGATATCTCAGAATAGGTAGGACACTGTTAATGAACACATATTGCAAAGTAACTTGTTTTTACAAGATCTTTAACATAAAAAGCAATCCTTGTAGTGAGACAAACCCTTTAAGTTAACAAAAGGAAACATTCCAGCATCCCAGACAAGGTTGCAAAAAGAAAGAAAATACATAAAACATCCTAAACATTAAAATCCCCAAAACAGCAGTAGCATCTTACGCATTTCAAGCAGATCTACTTCATAGTGTAGTTAATTCAAGTAAAATGCAGGAGATATTCAGCACTTCACTCAGTTTTGCAATATTAACTTTACTGGAGCAACATTTAGAATATTATATCAAAATTACATATTCTATTATGTATGGTTGATAAGTAAACCCTTTGTAATTACTTGGATTTCTGCACATATTGACAAGCACAATCTGACTAAACCAATAACACATATATACCACCAATGCCCCAACACAAAAAATATGTACGGACTGGGGCCTGTCCAATAGATAATTCGGCAACAACTCTCAATAAATACTTAAGGTTCATAACACAGGTTTTTTGGACATCCTCATAAGGAAAAGTAGCGATGGACGCCTTCAAACAAAAGCGTACAGGAAGCCAACAGCGGGGAATAGCCTTCTCAGATGGGAGAGTGCTCATCCCCTCCCCCTGAGAAAAGGAATCCCCAAAGGCCAGTATATTCGCATTAGACCTAACTGCTCTACCCTTGTTGAATTTAAAAAAGAAGCAGATGATCTGAAAAAAAGATTTAAGGAACGGTGTTATCCTGGAAAAATACTCTCAGAGGCATACAACTATGCCCTAGAAGTGGATAGAAAGGAGTTATTAAAACCTAGAAAAAGAGAGGAGATGAAGAAGGTAAGGAGAATAGGAACCTTTGATACAGCAGCAAGAGAGATTAAAGAAATTCTGGCAAGATACTGGCCGATCCTAACACAGGATCCTAACATCGCTGATCTTGTGGATTCGCGTCCAGTAATTACATACAGGAGGGGAAGAACTCTTAAGGACCGACTCGTACATAGTCACTATGTCCCCCCCAAATCAACGACAAATTGGCTTCAAAACATAACGTGGGGCACATACAAATGCGGCAACTGCAAGGCTTGTAGGTATATTCAAGTTTCAAAAGGATTTAAAAACCTGAAAACGAATAAGTTTTACAAATTATTATCCTTTGCTAATTGTAAATCAAAGGGTGTAATTTACCAATGCACATGCCTCTGTGGAATGACGTATATCGGAAAAACGTCAAGGGAGTTCAGACGAAGGATCTTAGAGCACATAGGAGACATCGAACATAGACGGGACACCGCGGTCTCCCGACACATGGCTGGTACACATGGAGGAGATTCGTCCTCTTTGCACTTTTCGGTACTAGAGGTGGTCCCAAGGGATATAAGGAAAGGAGATTATGAGAAAAAAATCCTTCAAAAAGAGACGAAATGGATATTTAGACTGAAGACAGTACATCCACTGGGTTTGAACGAAACATTATCATTTGCCCAATTTATTTAAGAAGTATATATTCTTCTGTGTTGTGAACCTTAAACCAATAACACAAAGGGTATGTTCACACAGCGTGTTGGATCAGATTTTGCATCCGTTTTTAGATGTGTGTTTGGATCCATGTTTTGGACCCTAAACGGCTCCAAACATGCATCTAACAATGTGTAGTGTGAATTACATTGCTTGCAATATCACACACGCATCGGCGTTCAGACGAGTGATCACTGATGCGTGTTTACATGCGTATTTCTGATGCGTCTTTCGGATCCATTCAAAGAATTGACATGTCAATTCTTGATTCGAAAGACGCAGCAGACGCCCTATTTAAAACTATAAGGTGCGTTTCTGCTGCAGCCAATCATGCACCTACGTGTTGAATGCGTATTGGATGCGATTAAGGCAGCGCTTTTGGATACATTTTTTGGATCCAAAATGGATCTAACACGCCGTGTGAACATACCCAAACAGTTGTAATGGTTTTCTCTTTTATTGAGCACAGTGAGTAAACATCCATAATGCAGGGAGAGACGTAAATTACCTTAGAATTTAATAACCACCACTTACTCTTTTAACAGCAAACTCCAACACTGAGGGTGACATGTCAGACAAGATGCCAGTTTTAAGGCACATTTAATGAGTGTATAGTGCGCCTGAATGAATGAACCTGTCAAATATCTGGCGTGTGGTTTACCTTGCATAGTAAAACTGAGGCGCCTAAACTAGGCACATAGCATAACTTGGGTGCATAGCATATGATGCGCACATTCAAACATGTCATACCTGACATATAATGCGCTTAGTATTGGTGTACTACAGTTAATTTATATAGAGAATAGGGCGTCAACAGTTTTTTCACACAAAATACACCAAAAAAATGGTGCAGCCCTAAATGTTTTCTGGAGCATCACATAAGATTTTTGCCGCCTAGAGGGATAAACAGAGACCATTTTTCCCTTTAAACATGTTTAAGTTCACACGTATATCTGGGATGTTTTTTGTACACAACTCTCTTTATGGCATGTCATAGAACTTTGATAACATTAAGGTCAGGACACTGAGTGACCATTATAAAAACACAATTTTCTATTATTCCCTATCTTTGTTATTTACTTGCCTGTTTTAGGATATTGTCTTGTCATATCACCCAACATTTTTAACTTACATAGTTACATAGTTTGTAAGGCTGAAAAAAGACAGACGTCCAACCAGTTCAGCTTATTGTGCTATAGTGTGGATCCAGACGAAGGAAAAAAAACCCAATGAGGTAGATGCCAATTGTCCTCATCTTAGGGGAAAAAATTCCTTCCCAACTGTGGCAATAAGAATAAATCCCCGAATCAACGACCCTTCTTCAGAATCCTAGTCACTATAACTTGCTATATTATTACACACTAGAAATATATCCAGACCCTTCTCCAGGATCCTAGTCAGGGATGTCTTAACAGCATTATGGGCAGAGCTGTGCACTGGGCCCCACATCCAACACAACCACTCACAAGAACAAATATAAACATTATAGATAACAAACTTATAACCTACAAAACCACCATATAGAGACCACATAGTAATCAGACACCAACTCACATTACCACCACATGACAGTAACTACAGCACTGCTCTAACAGACGCAAAATAACCCCTGACATCACGGAATAACAGGAGACATCTTATCTGATCAGTCGTTTTCTGAATCATTCTTTTTCCCCTTTCTTCTCCATCCTGTCTAGGCCACCATGATGACTTCTCCCAGACACAACTCATCCCTGCAAAATTTACCACACAAAAATCTTAGAATCCTCACTTTATCAGCACTTCACTACCAATTCCTGCCTCTGTTATGGGCGCCCCCAATTAAGTAAATAGGTAGTAATGTTGCCCACCATTAAGTAGGTAGGTATCTAGACCCCAGTAGGTAGATATGCTGCCCCCTGTATGTAGGTTTACAGCCCCCTGTTGGGAGATTTACAGCTCCCTGTATGAAGATATACTACCCCCTGTAGGTTATAGGCCCCCCCGGTGGGTAATATGCCTACTGCAGATTATAGGTTCTCATGTAGGTTATAGGCCCTTGTAGGTAATATGCATCCTGTAAGTTATAGCCCCCTGTAGGTTATAGGCCCCTTTGTAAGTAATAGCTCCACCTGTAGGTTATAGTCCCCTGTAGGTTATAGGTCCCTCTGTAGGATATATTCCCCATGTAGGTTATAGCCCCCCTGTAGGTTATAGGCCCCCCTGTAGGATATAACTCTTCTGTATATTATACGCTCCCCTGTAGTTATTAGCCCTCCTCCCTGTAGGTTATATGGCCCCTGTAGGTAAAAAAAATAAAAAAGGCTACTTACCTTCCCGCACTCCCCCGCTGGGGACCTTGCTCCTGAAGCTGGTTTCCGGTGTGAGCGGCATGACACCATCACACCACCTATGCTGGCTCCCGAGATTTCTTAGGCTGGAAGCCTACGGGCTGTCGGGCTCGGAAATACAGCGATGACAATGACATCGTCTCCTGCATTGCTTAAAGACGCAGCGGATCTGGGCCTGCACACAGTTTGATGCCCGGACCCATTGCAGAGGCCAAGTCACACCACTGGGCAGGATAGGTGGCTTCCCGGGAGGGCCCCATGTGCTCGTGTGACCCGCGGGCAACCGCCTACCCTGCCAATGGAAAAGACAGATCTGATCATTATAACTTGTTATATTATTACACTCTAGATATCTATCCAGACTATTCTTAAACGCTGTTAAGAGAGTTTCACAGCCTCACTGATATTAAAGTAAAGAATCCCTTTCTATGTTTATCTAGAAACCTTTTTTCCTCTAGACATAGAGGATGCCCCCTTGTTCTAGATACAACCATGTTTATAAATAGATCTTGGGAGAGATCTCTATATTGACCTTTGACATATTTAAACATAGTAATTATGTCACTCCAAAGTCGTCTTTATTCTAAACTAAATAACCCTAATTTTGCTAATCTGTCTGAACATTGTAGTCCACCCAGTCCTTATTTATTATTTATTTATTAGTTATTGACAAAAACCTGTTTCTTTCATGAGAGCTACAAGTTTCAGTTTCAAAATTTATGTCGGGGTAGTTGAACCCCATTGTGTTTAGCTGCCTCATCAATTTGTTTGAGAAGTACATATTCCATGGGTTCTGTTATATTTGGTGGCCTATAGCAGAGCCTTAATACAATTTTATTATAGTTATTACCCCCATGTATATCTACCCATAATGTCTACACAAGTTCATTTCCTGTATCTATATCTTCCAATAGTGTTGGCTTCAGACAGAATTTTATATAAAAACATATACCTCTCCCCTTTAGATTTTTATGATCTCTTCTAAATAAACTGTAAGTGTAGGTCTACACTGCATAGGACAAAAAACTTGTCGGAAACCAAATCCTTAACACCACTTTGAACTTATTTTGTCAGTTTTTTGTCCAAATCAGCAGGGTTTCCAACCAGTTTTTTGGGTGGTTTTTAGTTTTTGTTGAGGTTTTCGTGTAGTTTTTCAGGCAGCTTCACAGGTTTTTAAATGAATAAACACTGGCCGTCTTTCTGCAGATCCGTGCCAAAAATCGGCCTAGCGTTTTACAAAGACTTCAATAGTACATTTTCTGCCGGACTCCAGCAGAATTTACAATGTGTTTTAGAAACCTACGGCTTTGAAAAACAACCGGAAAATAAACGACCTGTGTAGACTACAGGTCCTTTTTTTGTATTGAAGTCTATGTGAACTGTTTTCTGTCAGATTTTCAGCAGTTTCTAAATACTAAAACCACCGAAAATCTGACGGAAAACCTGTGCTGTGTAGACATAGCCTAACCCTGTAAGTTAACCGGCCAATCATAGCTCTCATCCAACCATGTCTCACTTTGTCATAAGTTTGTGCAGTAATAAATAATTCCTATTAGTTAATTTTAGTGGTGAGACTTCCTGAGGTCATGGACTGCAACCATTACATTTTGCTTAAAAATGTTTTGATTCTCCTTTGAGTTTATTGTTTCCTTAATGATCAAAAAGTATTTAGGCTATGAGGCAGTAAAGCAGCCTCAGACCATAATGCCCCCTCTACCATAGTCAGGTTGAGGTTCTGGTGTTTTTGAGCAGTGTATTTTTCGTTCAAACATCGTCTCATGTTGGTCTTTTTTGTAAATAGAATTTTTTCCTAGATGCATTGTATAACATCCAGGTGGTCTTGGATAAATGAAAATAAGATGCAATGTTCTTTTTGGACAGCAGCAGGCTTCCTTTACAGTGTCCTTCCATTAACACTATGCTTGTTCAATCTTTTTCTAATAACATGCCTTTGTTTAAAGCACAAAGCACTGATAAAAACCCACACTTGCAATTTTATCTCCTTAATTTAAACACCTTTTGTTAATTAGCTTTTGGAGAAGTCATTAAATGGATGTTCTGACCATGCTGTTTTAGGGCTTATCCCCACGGCAAGGGTTTGTGGTCGGTTTTTCAGACGGTTTGCGGTTTTGCAGACCGTCTGAAAAAACGTCCGCAAACGAGCACAACGGGCCTTTATGGAAAATCGACCGGTATTTGTCCTCTGCCATTTGGACTTGCCCTTACAGAGCTTGCATTTCATAGCCAGCTACAGCCGTGATATTAGTGTTGGAAGTTTGTAAACTGTAGTGCACAAGGCTAAAGAGCTCTAAAGGGTTAAAGCTTGTCAGTTACAAGCTCCTATTTTACTCAACACTCAGTGTAGTGCAGAGTCAAGTCACCATTGTTGGACAGAACTACTGAGAGCAGAGAGAGATGGCCGGTAACCTAGGGAGTATTTTGTAAGCAAACAGGAGATAAGAACTGCTTTATCTCCTGAATAAAGCAAAATCAGAACTGCAATGTATTTGATCATAAACTTTATTTACCATTGCCTACATGTTTAAAACTATTTATTGTGGTGAGGAAACCCCTACAAAGGGGTTTTCTCAGCACACTGATTCACTGGCTCACAGGCAGTTTTGCTCTCACTCTGTCTCCTCAGGTTGTGGGTAGATCTGCAATAGTGATTAGCATATATCAACTTCAAGCTGTTACTCTGACAGAGCAGTAGATTGTTATCTCTAACACAATAACAGATAACTTCATGTCCTCACAGCACTTGTGCTTTGGTTTACTGCAGCTAATCTTGCAAAATCAAATTAGTTCACTCAGACCTTAGTCCACATCAGTCCATCCTTGGGGTGATGTTACAAGCTGCTCTCAGCTAACTGGATAACAGACGTCTTTCTGGTATGTAGGTGGCCATAGAAACCTGTGTGCAGTCAAAGAGCTGCAAAATGTCTCTATCTCATGACTAAAGTAAAATCTACTGACCAACCAACTACTTTTAACACTCAGTTAATAGTCATTCACTGTTTCTGTACTGTTAATGTTTAGTGAATGTGCTCAATAAAAAACATGAACTGTATTACCGTTTTGTGTAATATTAGTTTAGTCAGATTGTGTTTGTCTATGGCTATGACTTAGTTACCAATCCGTTTACATTTTATTAGTACTCTATGCAGAAATCCAGGTAAGTCCAAAGATTTCACCTAATTTGCCTTGCAACTGTTAGCTGCCAAAATTAATAGATACTTTTTCTTGCAAACAAGCATATATCTTCTGTGTACATTTGGAGTCATTACATACACATATAAATAATAAATTGAAAGGTATGGATTAACCCCTTAAGCCGAACACCTGAAAAGTAGTTAATGACCAGAACATTTTTTAGTTTTTGCCTCCTTGCGTTTCAACAGTTGTAACTTTTTTATTTTTTCAATGACGCAGTTGTGTGAGGCCTCCTTTTATTCGAGACAAGTTGTACTTTATGGGGGACTAGTTTAAGTTCACTTTAAAAAAATTGCAGAATTTTTAAAAATGTTTTTTTTTTTTTATTTTTTTAATTTTTTTTTACACCCCTTCACATTTCACACTTAATATACTTGTTAGATTAATTCTACAGGTTATTACGGTGTGCGGATAACCTAATATGTTGTAGCTTTTTTTGTGTGTAATTTATGCACAATTGTTCTTTATTAAATTTTTTTTTTATTATTATTTATTTTTTATTAATTTTTTTTTACACTTTTTATGTTTTTTACTTTTTTCTTTTTAAGTCCCAGGAAGGGAGAACTGTTTTACATTTTTTTTGTTTTTTTTTTAAAAATGGTAATGTATTAGCATATTCATATATGCTAATACATTCTAATCTGTGTCAGTCTGACACAGGCAGTGATCAGGACGCCGTGTACTCAGTGTGTCCTGGCCACTGGCTTCATACACAGACAGCTCTGGGGCCACTCTAGGTCCCCAGGGCTGAATGTGCAGCCGTTCCCGGGCTCTGTCAGGTAACCGGGTGCTCGCAGGGGATGCTCTGGGATCAGGGTGTGTTAGCACAGCCCCGTCCCAAGTGAGCTGTTTTGGCAGAGCGCCGGAAACCCGAAGTCTGCAGCAACGCCAAAAGACGTCGCTGCAGATGAACGACCCGCACCAGCTGACGCCAAAAGACGGTGCGCAGTCGATAAGGGGTTAATCTAAGACGATTTCACACCATTGAGATTTGAACATCTATTCGCATTACTAATAACTCTTCATTGTAAATATACAAAATGAACCACAAGCATTAAAAGTACCATGTATCATTACTAAAATTAAACATTTAAATATAAATGAAATAGAAAATCTATGATTGCATAATAATGTAATGTTCTCCTCTGCCACTCTTAAGAAAACACTGGAAACCGTAGATAAAATATTGCACCAGTTATATTGGATTAACACACCCAAATATCTGACAATATACTTAGGAAAAAAATATAAAAAATTGTACTTCACACAGAAAAAAATAAAATATCATATACAGACTACAGCAGTTATATGTTACAATGGTATGTATAGCTCCTTTATGTACCATAAGTGCATAATGAAATATACAGTATAAAAGATATACATAAAGATGAAAGGCTATGGGGTCAGAAGCCTAATCGCAGTAGTGGGGATGCTTGCTAATTAGTTAAAGGGGTTGTCTCACCATGCAGTTTCACACAGCCATGGCCAAATTCAGATTTATAATTCCTCACTCTCCCTGGTTAGGCTGCGAGTGGTTCTATAGCAATGTTTGACATATCAGCTCCATATTCCCAGCTCTTCTTATTGAAATGACATTAGTGCAGTAGATGTAATCTACAATGCACAGGGCTACAGAGCACAAAGTTACACTTCCTCACTTTCCCTGGTTAGGCTGCGAGTGGTTCTATAGCAATGTTTTACGTATCAGCTCAATATTCCCAGCTCTTCTTATTGCAATGACATTAGCGCAGTAGATGTAATCTACAATGCAGAGGGCTACAGAGCACAAAGTTACACTTCCTCACTTTCCATGCTTAGGCTGCGAGTGGTTCCATAGCAATGTTTAACATATCAGCTCCATATTCCCAGCTCTTCTTATTGAAATGACATTAGTGCAGTAGATGTAATCTACAATGCAGAGGGCTACAGAGCACAAAGTTACATTCCCTCACTCTCCCTGGTTAGGCTGCGAGTGGTTCTATAGCAATGTTTAACATGTCAGCTCCATATTCCCAGCTCTTCTTATTTCACTGACATTAGTGCAGGAGATGTAATCTACAATGCAAAGGGCTACAGAGCACAAAGTTGCTGGTTATGCTGTGAATGGTTCTATAGCAATGTTTAACATATCAGCTCCATATTCCCAGCTCTTCTTATTGCACTGCCTTTAGTACAGGAGATGTAATCTACAATGCAGAAGGCTACAGAGCACAAAGTAAACAATCAAAAGTAATTAATCTCTTTTGTTTGTTACAGATAACACACTTTGTTATCAAGATGCAGTCTGTCTTGGTGATATCCAGGTGCCATCACAAATATCAGGGCCCCATACAGCTGAAATATATAGGCCCCCCACCAATTATTAGTTCCTCTCTTGCAACATATCAGTGGATTACTTTTTAATCAGGGCCCTTGACAACAGCACTGCCAGTACTGCCCTGATGGCACCTGACATTACTCCCTGCTCTCTGTCTAATCAGGAAGGGAGAGCAGGACGGTAACCAGAGAAACCTGTGTGCACTCATAGCAGATAAAATCTCTGTTATCTCCTGACCAAGGTAATATCAAAAGACTAATATATTTGGAAAAGGTCTTATGCCCCTTTTTGTTTAAAGCTAACTTTTTAGTGAGAAAAACCTCTTTAAGGTCGTGTGGAGCTTTTGGCTTCATAGCGTTCAGTGCAAAAATACCGGGCAAAATTTTTTCCCAAAGGTTAGCGCAATTTTGGGTATAGGCATTTATGTAAGGGCTTCCTTTACCCCCCATTTTTTTTTCAGAGTTTTGTTTCATGACTTCAAGCATGTTTCATGTGTTTTTAAAAAAAATTGTTTTTTAAAAACAACATTTTTTTATTTAGGAAATTTTAATTTTTGTTACCCTGGGGGCCCTACTAATAATATGAGAAAAAATATTAAGAGCACTTAAAGAAAAATTTGTTGGGTGATAAATTTCCTACCCAACCAGATAACCGCTTTTTAAATTCCATAATGAAATTGGGCCCTTTTGTTTTTTACATTTTAGAATAGTTAACTAATAATTAGGAAATTTTTTTTATTTTTTGCATATTTTTTCGATCAGCAATAAAGATTTACTCATTTAAAAAGCTCCGGTTGAAACACAATGTATTGAACATGTGTATAAAATATTACACGTAGGGCCTCATGTATGAAAACTGTCAAAGGGCTTGACTTTCTTTTTTGCCCCTAGCAAAATCAAGCCCCTTTCATTTCTATAGGCTCTGAAAAAAAGAAAGGGGGCTTGATTGGTTGCTTTGGAAACAAAGAAAGTCTTAGACCTAGCGTTTTATCTGAGGGCCCCACGTGTAATATTTTATACACATGTTCAATACATTGTGTTTCAACCGGAGCTTTTTAAATGAGTAAATCTTTATTGCTGATCAGAAAATGATATATGCAACAATAAAATAAATCCTAATTACTCTAGATTAACTATTCTAAAAATGTAACACGCTAAACACGTTCACGTTAAACAAGCCGTCACCTTTTTTTCACTCAATTTCAGCATGTGATTACGCTAAATTCTCAAGCAATCCTTTTACAAACTGTTATCTTTCTGGTGTCATCAATCACTTATGCTTGGGATATGTTGAGAATTTGAATGATGCACAGTGACAATTTTATCACAGTTATCTTTTTCACTCTAATGAGGCATAGACAAAGTTTTTTGGAAATACCCCATTGCAATTTGCTTGAAACCAAAAGTTTTCCCTCTGCTAAATTTGAACTTTTTTAGTGGTTTAAAATTCCTTATTGATCAAAATTCCTTTTGTATTTTTTGGAATTTTTGTGATAGATTAGATAGAGATAGGTGGGTTTAGAAATTAAGATAGATAAAGATAGATGAAAAAGAAAGATAAAACATTTTTTTTTAAAAAATAGATCCTTTCCATTGACAAAACTTATTTTGCTACACTAAAATGCTTAAAGGAATGTTCCTGTCCCACACATTGATAACATATTATTTTCAGCCCGGGGCCCCACAAATTTTTTTCTTTTTTAACTTTTGGGGCCTTGGTCCTCATAGTTTCACACGGCTTTCACTACCATCTATATGCTGGGCGACACACAATTTTACCTCTCTGGCCCAGATGTCACCTCTCTTCTCTCCCGGTCCCAGGGCTGTTTTTTCGGGCCCCTTTTTTTTTTTTACCCCCTTTTTTTTTCCTCCCGTCTTCCAAAAATAAATGTGGAAAAAAACTGAATTCCCTTTCTTCCACCTCCCCCCCCATCCACCAAACCCGATCTCTCTATCTCCCGTCAACGGCTATACACCCCCACCTGTTCCGCAAGTCCCTTTCCTTGGGAAATATTTAACTTTCTCTGTTTCCCTTTAAACCCCACCTTCCCAAAAGCTCACCTGCCTCCCCCCTCCACCTAAAAAAATATTTCAACGCATCCGCTCATTCCTTTAACTTTGACTCTACAATAAAATGGGTGGCCTTTCCCCGTCATCTCCCGCCCAGATACTGTAATGTCCCCCCTCTGTGGCCTCCCGGCATTCTTCTCTAGCCTCTAGCATTCTTGCTCCCCCTTCAAACCTTTCCCCCAACTCTTCTACCCATCTTATTTCCCCCTCTCCTCGCCACACTTTTGCCCCCCACACTCGTCAATCCCTTTTACTGGTTTCCCCCTTAACCCCGTGAATTAAGTTTAACTTACTAACCATAAACTAAAAAAGCTCTCCCTAACCCTCCCTCCATAAAAACCCTGTTTTAAATTTTCCCGATATCTCCCCTCTTTTGCAAATCTCCGGGCTCACAGGACCTCTTCTCTGCTCTCCTCTTATCCCGCTCCTTTACATAGCCTCTCCAAGACTTCTCCCGTCTTCAGCCACCCTTTTGGGGCCTCACTTTCCCTAAAAACATCAACTCTCCCCCACCTTTTTACCCGGTTTTTAAAAAAACCTCAAAAACCCCTCTTTTCAGGATTTCCCATAACCAACAATTTAAACCCCGCAGCACTTTTCTACACAACCCAAAAAGTCTGCCCCACCCTCTGTCCCTTTTTCCCCCTCCACGGAGATTTTAAGCCCCTTTCGGGGAGGGCCCTTTTTCCCCTTTTGTTCAGTTGTAAATCATTCTTTTATCATTGTACTTGTTCGACATATGTTTCAGCGCCCCTGGAATCAATGAAGCTTAAAAAAAATAAAAATAATTTAATTTTTACTTTGGGTTTTGCCATCAATGTGTGATAGGTGCAAGTCCAAACTCTTGAGACCTGCACCTATCTAGGGAATGGTCCCCTAAAGGTCTCTGTTCAGAATGCAGAGTAGGTCATGTACAGGAGAGCTGTGGGATCAGTTCTATTTGGAACACTCATAGAATAGAATGGAGAGTAGTATGCAGGCATGACCTACTCTGCATTGTGAATGCAGATTCTAGGGGCCTCACTTCCCCTATAGGTATAGGTCCCTTAGGTGGGACCTGAACCTATCGGACATTGATGACATATCCTAATAACATGTCATCAGAAAGTATGTGATAAAGGGAACACAACTTTTACTTTCATATGTACTTGATACAATGAAAATAAGATTAAATGACTAACAAGATACATTTTTTGCAAGGTTATTTCAAGGGTAACATGTAGACTAGGCGTGCACAGCTTGGCAGTATGTAGGGGCCAAAATTAAACTATGCTAAACTTTTTCGAACTGAACGAGGCAACAAAAATTGTATTCCTCTGGAATGGTTGCAACTTATTGGCAAACAAGGCACAATATTTTGTTTTTCTGTAAGTTAACAAGGGTCTATTTGGCTACTCAGCATTAAATACTTTATGTTATGACTCGATTTTAAAGGGGTTATCGCCATAATGATTAGCTTTTAACATGTAGGGAAAGGTAAATAAAGTCAAGACTATTACCAAACACATTTATTTTCTGATTTTTCTTTGCTTAGGAGATAGAGGAGATTTTATCCATGCTAGTGTACACAAGTTTCTCTTAGTTGCTGACCACCTCTCTCTGCTCTCATTGCTCCAGCAGCCCTGTCTGGTCATGGTGACTCACTGCCTACTGAGTGTTATCTCCAGCACAGGAGCTTGTTTATCTGTGTTATTGACAAATCTTTAACCCTGTAGAGCTCTGTAGCCTTGTGCGCTGCAGCTTACAAACCTCTTGCACTCATGTCACTCTAACAGGATAAGCAAGGAATAACAGAGCTGATATGCGAATCACTGCTGTAGACCCACCCACAGCCTAACCAGGAAGTGTGAGTATAAAGCTGGTTTTGGCTCTGTGAAACAGCATGGTGAGAACACACATTAAATTTTCTTTTTATCATCCATTTTATAGTCACCCAAAAAATCTTTCCTCTTCCAGATATCTCCACAACAACTACTCACTGCTCAGCAGCTCATTATTGTGGTATCCCCCTCACTGAGCTTTTCTCTGAGAAGGTCCACATACTTTCCACACTTAAATGGAAGAAGTCCTGCTGTTCAACTGGCTTTGCAAATGCGGGTTATTGAATCCTCTGTCTATCCACAGAGAATATAGATGCTACGCATGCTTGGCTGTCTCCATTTCCATCTATAGGACTTGTAAATACAGCAGAGTGAGTGCAGCCACCTCCATCCACTGCCACCGTAATATTTTTACATCTGCTGCAAGTGGTCCACAGGCCTTATGCTGTGCAGGAATGATATATACCAACATGTGATACTTCCACAGGCTTGCTTTTTTTAACTGTGTGCATCAGCCTGGGTGGTGCCATATTGTGCCCATTCAGGTGAAAGGGAAATTCTACTTATTCTTTAGTGAAATGTTTTTACTGCTTGTGTATATAGGGATTGATGTGTCACTCATACAGGCACCATAACTTCCTGTGTGATGGACTCTTTCACACAGGTATTATAAAGGGGATAGTTCAGCCTCCCTGACTGTATACTGTATTATGTTTTTATTGTGAAGAATTATATTTACATAACTAAAAGTAGTATCTTTTTCCATTTTATCTTCTATTCTCTTCTTTATCCAAGTCAGCCAGAATTCCAAGGTGGTGTGCCACATTTTTTCGATTACAATGGTGATGACCTGAAAAGCCAAGACTGTTTTTTGCTCTAGTAAGGAATGGTATGAAGCAAGTTGGGGTGTGTCTTCCCTCATGTCCAACCGGCTACTATGGAATACGTTCTCCAGGAATTAGTGAATGTAAAAGTAAGTAAAATGCAAACAATTACATATTTTAGTCTATTAGTCTAGCATGTGTATGAATTACATTATTACACCTCAATAAGCTACTAGCAGCTTTATGAACAGAAACCATATAAACCTGGTATTAGTCATGTACAAATGTAGCAGTTATGTTCTTAACTATTCTACTACTGTAACTAACACATGCAAATTAATCTAAGCATATAAAATAGAATTTTTATGTTTAACCTCTTAAGGACACAGCTGTTTTCAGTTTTCGTTTTTTAATCTCTGTCTTCCAAGAGCCATAACGTTTTAATTTTTCTGTCAATATAGCTGTATGAAGACTTTTTTGGGGTTTTTTTGTGGAACACGTTGTAGTTTTAGTAGTATCATTTAAATCACCATGTACTGCACTGGAAAGTTTAACAAAAATTATTTGAGGGCTGACATTTTTTTGAGGGGGTTGTTTTCACAGGTTAAAAGTGTGGTATAAAATGCCTTTTGGGGGCCAAATTTTTATAAACCCTTTTTAGGTCTAAAAACTCACTTTTTTGCCCTTAGGTTAAAAGGGCCCAAAAAAAAGGGGGGGGGGGGGGGGGGTTTTTTGCCCTTTAAACAGTTTCATACTTTGTCCCCCTTTTTTCTTTTTTCTGTGGGTTATTTATGATTTCAGAAAAAACCCAAAATTACCAGTTTTGATCATTTTTCCCTTTTAAAAAGGGGAATGTATGCAAAGTACAAATACGAGCAACCAGACTTATAAGGGGAATAGAACAGGAAAGGTTAAGAGAATTAAACTTATTTATTTTTTTGAAAAAAGGGAGGCTAGGGGAGACATGTTTAAAGTATAAAAATGACCTCTAAAAAAAGTACGGAGAAAACCCAATTTCATGAAATTACCCCCTCAAAAGAGAAGAGGACTTTCCCTTCGTTGGAAAAAAAAGGTTTCCCTATTTTTCGGGGGGAAAACCCTTCTTCACTATGAGAACTTTTGAATCTTTTGGTATCCCTGTTGAGGAGCGGGAAACAAAGAAGAAAGATGAGGGTTTCAAGAAAGGCTTAAAAAATTTGATTACATTTTAAAAATTTTAAATTTACTTATGTGCCATAAAAAATTTTTCGGACCCAGTCTAATAGCAACTTTTTGGGGTCAGAAATAAAAATTTTTTCCCCCTTTTGGGCAGATTGGTTCTTGCCTTATGGGTTCCAAAGTCTGCATCAGTGGGGGGAAAGCATAAAAATTCCCTCTACCTCTCCCTTCATCCATCCATCCATCTTTCCCCATCCTTGGTTGAACTTGATGAACGTTTGTCTTTTTTTTAACCATATTAAAATAGTAAAATATGTATCCCATTTTGAGATAAATATGACTTTTTGATCATTTTTTACTCCATTTTTTTAAGGAGGTGAATTGCACAAAAAAACCTATTGCAGAGTATAAATTTAAAAGGGACGTTATGGGAAAACTAGGGGCCTTAATTAGGTTAAATGAATGGGATCAGACTTATCTTGAATCCTGAAAAATAAGAGCTAGTGTCAGCTGTAACAACTAGCTCCTGCCGGGTATGGAGCAGACTGCATACCCCCCTTTAAACCCCAAATTCATTTTAAATGGTTTTAAACCTGTTTTCATTTATCTTCTTCATTTTATTACACAGCACATAAATTCAGATTTCAGAAAAAAGTATTTGTCAAATACTTTGAAAAAAATTTTTTTTAAAACCCCTAAACCCGCGGGTTTTTACAGTTAAAAAAGGGGTTTTGGGCCCCATTTGGTATTTTATAACAATATAAGTTATAAAAAAATTTCCAAATTGGGCAATTACCGTAAAATCATTTTTTGGGCCCGTAGCCCTTTTCCCTTTTTTAGGTAAAAAAAAATGGGCTTAAGTGCCACCCAACCGTCCCCGTTTTTCCCTAAGAATGCAAACAGTATGCTAGTGAAGTTACATGTAGTTGACAGCTAACATAAGTGAAGCTCATAGAAAGTGTGATTACTGTCATACACATATCTAATATAAATAAATGCCTTAGCATGTCCTATGTCAGTGTATAACCCAATACTACATGACACACTTAGCCCCGGTTCACACGGCTTATTCAAGCTGGAATTGCGAGCCGGATTGCGCTCGCAATTCCGGCTTGAATAAGGGGCGGGGGCGCGGCATGTCGGATTCGCCGAGCGGTTAGGAGCGACGGAATCCACTGTACTCTATGAGAACGGTGGATTACCGTAATTACTGCGACGGATTGGCGCTGTACTGCAGCGCGAATCCGGAGCGCAGTACGGCGCCAATCCGTGGCGAAATAAGCCGTGTTAACGGCCCCTAAAGGTATGTCTACATAGCATAGTTTTACAGTCGGATTTTGACATGGTTACCGGATTTGAAAACCTTCAAAATCCAACTGTAAATCCATTCTCATAGAGGTAAATGGAAAATCCAAGCTGTAGTCTACACAGCTGGGATTTTTTGAGGTCGGATTTCAAATCCAAAAACTGTGTGAAAAAACTTGGAGCATGTAGATTCTTCCACTGGATTTCCAACAAAAAATGTACTGTCAATGTCAATGGGCCGGCCGAATCTGAAAACCGAGCGCAAAATCTGCACCAAGAAACAAAACCAATTGTAAAATAGTGGGATTCTGTTATAGAATTTGACCAGTATTTTACAGTTGCTGTGTGAATGCAGTCTAGGGCTTTTATATATGCAGAGGAGACTTGACACCTAATTGTTTATACTGTGGAGGACACTGTGATCCGCAGCTGGGGATTGGAAGTTGGTAGAGAGAACAATGCAGCAAACAATGTAGCAGCTCCTTCTACGCTCACAGTCAGCACCCATATGGAAGCACTCTGTAGGAATGTATTGCATGTTATGGGCGGTACAAGGCCGTTGAGTGTGGGGGAGATGGAAGCCATCCCATCCAGACTCACTCCACTGTGCCCTTTGCCCTGCACTTAGCAGTGCAACGGAGAACAGCTCCCGCTGCACTTCACTTACCAGGGGCCGGCCGATCCTGCTACATTCAGAACACACATTGAAGTGCACACATGTGCAGTCTGATATGGGAGGCACAAAACTGGGGATAGAGTTCTCACCAGTTTCTGAGCACAGCAGTTCCAGCTGCGTTCAGTGCCCCCATCTAAGAGTTGTACAGGAATATACAGTATGATGTGGGTGCTAGCAAACACAAGGTGGTCCATGCTTTTCAACTGTTGTGCCAAGTTGTTTCAGCTGCCCAAGCACAGGAGGGAGGCTGAAAGTTGGAGGATACTTGGCTTTCATATCAGTGGCTCCTGTGCTCTGAGACTCCTGCTGCATTGAAGTTGTGGGGGGGAAGGTTGGAGGAGAAGGCATAGTCATACAATCGTACTACACTGTGCCCGGCAATCAGTAGTACAGCAAAGAGCAGCTTCTGCTACGTTGAAAAGCCTGTGGAGGCTTAGGTAAAATTCTGCCAGTGTCTATGAAAGTAGGCCAGAGGGGTAACACACAAAAGAACCAACATATTAGTTTGTCCTGGGTATTTTGTGTATTCAAAATAGCTGATGCCTTTGTATCACAACTAATATTCCAAATCCCACTAGGTAATTTTTGTGATATTTATACATATAAATTGTAGTCGTTGCTCTTTAACAAGAACTCTTCACTTAAAGTGTTTGTCTAACTACAATGATTGCTTTTTATGTTAAAGATCTTACAAAAACAAGTAACTTTGCAATATGTGTCCATTAAAAGTGTCATACCTATTCCTAGATATCCCCTCTTGTATGGGCTACATCAGCTCCTCAGGTTGCTATAGCTACAGACCTGTTCGACCTCTCCTGATAGGCTGCCGGCACTGGATGCTATAGCTACAAACCTGGTGTCCTCAGCAGCACACCACTGCAGGCCATTGGAAGCCAGTAAACGCTCCTGAATTACAAAATGCAACCGATAAAGCAGGATTGAGGGGAGACGAATTTATGTAGCGGGACAACCCCTTTAAGTGAATGCATTTTCTATAACAGTCACCATCTTGGGATGGGCTGTCTACTAGTATACATATAAATGGTTCTGGAGATTCTTTGAATTTTAAATGTGTGTCATAAGGAGAGTAAAAAGAAATAAGATAGATTAAAGAGTTATGTCCCTTTAGGTCAACATTGCTCATAGCACGCTCAACAAATTGCCTTATAGTTTGAATATAGCATACATTATTGCTAAGGACTAGCTGGTCTTTTATGTGCTTTCAGGATGTAAAGCCGACTGTGAAACATGCTTCCACAAAAGCTTCTGCACAAAATGTAAAGGTGGATTTTATTTGCACAGTGGGAAGTGTCTTGACACATGTCCAGATGGGTTTGAGAACAATAACCACAGTATGGAATGCAATACTATTGGTAAGTAGTATCTACCATTTGATTTACAACTATCTGCCTTTAATAAACTATAGTCAGCATTTCTGGTTTACCACACATCTATGGGCTTTCAAGCTGGAAAAATAAAAGGGAGGGAGTTCATGAAACACTAAGATCCTGAAGGAAAGGTTGAAAATGAGAATCCTCTGAGACTCAATGGGCCCTGATTAATATGGTAAAGACCTCAATGTAGAAGCTCATGGGTGAATGGAAGATGCCTTTTTTACAGTGATATGTAAACTTGCTGGTTTGCTTTGTAATTTCCTAGACAAGAGCTAATGTGTTACTAGAAGTAATCATTGTCTATGAGTCAGGGTCTGCCATTTTTTTTATATACACTGTAACAATTGTGTTAAAAGAACTTAAATAACTATTCCCATCAAATTGATTAGTTTTAAACATTGAGGAAAAGGTAAATAAATATTATTACCAAATACACTGCGGGTCTGATTTAGATTTATTTAAAGAGTATTTCTAATTTCCTGCATGTTTACAGCAGGTTTCCTATGTTACAGACAACCTCTCTCTGCTCTTGCAGTTATGGCCGGTATAGTGATGTCACTCTCTGCTGTGTCTTATCAGCGGCCAAGGAGCTTATTTACCTTTCTTACTGACAAACTATAACCCTTTAGGGGCCGTTCACACGGCACAGGACAAATACCGGTCGGTTTGCCGGCCGGTATTTGTCCTGTTTTGCGGCCATCCTCACGGCCGCGGGGGGACGCCTTTTCTCCGCGATGAGCGGAGAACAGCCCTCCCCCTCCCATAGACATGCACAGATTCCGTCCGGAAACCGGACGGAAGATTGTGCATGTACAATGTTTTGCCGCCGTTCCGCCGGCGACAAAACAGTCGGGCGGAAAACCCGTGCAGTGGGGACTGCTGCACGGGTTTTCCATAGAGCACAATTGTGCTCATTTTCGGCCGGTTTTGCAGGCGGTCTGCAAAACCCGCAACCCGCCTGAAAAACCAGCCGAAAACCCGTGCAGTGGGGACATGCCCTTAGAGTTTTGTAGCCTGTTGCCTACTACTAAAACTATTTGCCCCTCTAACAGGCTCAGCTAGAAATAGCAGAACTGAAATTTAATTTCAGTCACTGCTGTAGCACCACCCACAGCCTGAATAGGAATTGGGACTCTGAAGCTGGTTCTAAAAGACAACTTCTTAAAGGCTTGTTTACATGACAGAGCCCTGGGCATGGAAGAGGTCTTGCTCTTTAGATATTGTGCTGCACTTCAGCCCATACATAAGTTGGGAAAATATTTCTAAACATGTGGCATCTTAAGAAGCGTGGTATAATCCTCCATATGAAAGGCAGAGACTTTATGCATCTTTATGGTAACTTTATGGCAATGTGCATGAGCTTTAAATGTAATAAATTCTGTATGCAGATAAGTATTTTTTACTGCAGGCCTGTTACATTCTCCTGCTGATGAGGTATGTTTCTGTTACTTGTTACCATAATGGCACAAAAAATTTCACGTGCACTCGATTCTGTCTGAAGCAGGAAAACATTGCAGGTAGTGCTTGTTATCGGCACTGAATCACTTGATATGATTAATGTTTGCATTCTCGACTTGAACATAGGTCACCGCACGTTCCTTTGACTCAACACACATGTAAAGTAAATTAGTCATGTAATCTAGGGTTTGAGATGTTTCTAGGCATAAGCTTATTTTCTCTGTCGGTTTTGGCTCATTTTCAGTAAAACTTCATGACTGGTTAAATTATGCAGTGTGTTCAATCTCTAACAACATAGCCTCTGTTGATAATTTAGTGGTATTGTCTGTTATGATCTACCGTTGAAACAACACTCTGCGCTCTTTAGAGTGCCCCTGCTGTGGAGGAATTATACCAACTATATAACATATTCTACAATTATGTGATTTGATGGGTGAGGTGCACACATAATTTGGCCATTATAATCAAAGCTGACCATTCGACCAAGACTGTGTAACTTACAGGAGTGCTGGAAAGTTTGTGAACCCTCCTTAACTTTCTATACTTCTGCATAAATTTAACCTAATTGACATTAAAGAGAATGTGTCATGAAAAAAATATTTATTGTTTAACTCACGTTCTTATGTTAAACACATTTTTTAGGAACTTCTTTTTATGTCTTTTTTAAATTTTCCATATCACTTTCAATATTTTTTAAAAAATTCTGCAGTTTTCACTTTGGCCACTAAGCCTAACAATAGTCTGACACTCCTGTAGAGCGAGATTTTCAGTAGTCTGCTCATTATCAGCACAAGAAGGATCAAACTGAAAGGAGACACCAGTGTGAATAGATAACACAGGATCCACCAGTCACAATAGGAGATAGTCACAGTTCGCATTCTCACCCTCCCTGCACACTGACTTCTTCCCAGGTTACAGAGCATGCTTAGAAAACTATCCTATAGAAGTCAGTGGGACTGAGTCAGTCTTAAGGCTCCTATGTGCATGAAGCTGCTGTAAAACATCTCTCTAAATGTTGTTAAAGCAGTGAAAGCAAGAAATCTGTCCCCACAATCATATATAGGCGACTGGATTGAGAAATCTACAATCTGAGAATAAAAACAGTTTAGAAAAGAATATGGATCAGGGTCTTGTTTTAATAAGTAAAAAAAAAATTTTGATGATAGATTCACTTTAAGAGAATCAAATCAAATTAATGAGTCAAAAAATAAGACTTGCACTTTCTGTGAGTGGCAAAAGTATGTGGACCTTTCAATATAATGATATGAACCACTGACATGAAATGAAGCTAAACATTTCCAGTGATTGTTGACTAGTTCTGCACATTGGCTTGGAGGGATTTCAGCCTATTCCGCCATGAGAAATAACAACTTCAACTCTGTTCTGTTGGTAGGGTTTTTTTTCTCATGAACTGCTCACTTCAGGTCCTGTTACAACATTTTTATTGGATTAAGTCCAGGGCTTTGACTTGGCCATTCCAAAGCTTTAATTTCATTCTTCTTGAACCCTTCTTTGGTAGAATGACTTGTATGCGTAGGGTCATTGTCTTGGAGCAAAACCCATGCTCTTGAGATTCAGTTGATGGACAGATATCCTGACATTTCTGTGTAACATTTCTATTATAATTCAGAATCCATGCTCCATCAATAATGGCAAGATTTCCTAAAGTTTTTATGCTGGAATAAAGTGTTTTCCATTCTCTTCACTTTTTACCGTACTGGTGAAAACTGGTACTTGTTCAATGTGCTGTCTTCTACTAGGCAGCTGTCCCACTAGTGTGAGCAATTGTTCACTAGTGATCTGCACCTGTTAAATTTCTCCCAGGTAGCATTGGGGCTTACATTTCTTCCTACTAGGAGTAGTTCTTTGTCCAGCCATTGAGCTGTGAATATGGTCTTGGGTCTGTGTTTTTATGTAAAAAAAAAATATCTGATTTTTCGGTGACATTTCGGTGACATTCTCCAAAAACCATTTCTCATTTACAACAAAAAGCTCTATTTTGGCCTTATTTTCCATAAAACATTGTTCCAATAGCCTTCTGGCTTGTCTAGGTGCTCTTTATCCGATTGCAGATAGACCACAATGTTCATTTTGGGGAGCAGCAACTCTCTCCTTGTAAACCTGTCATAAACACCATTGTTGTTTAGTGCCCTTCTGATGGTGGAGTAATGAACATTGTCCAATGCAATCATAGACAGGCCATAATCATTTTCAAAAAACTCCTTTAAATATTGCAAAAAAAATTTCTTTTTAATAAATTAATTCTGTGCAACACATTAATACTCTCTCATATCGTACAAAGGGTTATAAAAACCTGTGGTGTGTCCGCCGTTCCATGCAGTTCTTAGTCCATAATAAAATCCATATGATGGATCCAAAACGTATTATAAATCATCACTTTCTAATACAGAACAAACGCAGCCTAGCAGAGGCAACCGCACGCCAAAGCGACGTTTCGGAGGAAAACCTCCTTTTTTCAAGTAGGCGTACTAAGGTTGGAACCTCCTCTCTGTAGATATCCTCCACAACTCACCTGCATACCTTTATACTCATCGGCATACGTCACATGACATCCTGTTAACCGTAACCACACCATACACATAAAAACACCTTAAGATTAAAGACTTCATTCAAGCCCTTGGAGACTAAAAATCCAGTACGCCTTAAGTTAAATGAGCATGGGTTTAAACATACCTGAGTCTGAAACTTTAACCTCTTCTATAACGCAGCATCTCAACCCACTCACCTGGTGGCGTGATTCAAAAAAATGTCGTGCCACGGAGGTCTCACCGAAAGATGTAACATCAGTACAAGACCCCATGTCATCAGTTCTAGCCTTAAAAGTGCGTATCGGTGAGCGATGATCATTGAGTCTGATTTTCACAGACCGACTCGTCTGGCCAATATGGACCTTGCTACATGGGCATTTCAGCATGTAGATAACATTTTTACTCAAACATGTGAAAAAACCTTGTAAGGATGTTTAATCTGACTGCCCTTTATTTTTTGCACTACAACTCTGGCAAGACATACAGGGGAACGTACCTTGCGTGTAGAATTCAACCATGTCTGATGGAATTTTTTTGCAGATCTAGTATCAGAGTGTACCAACATGTCACCTATAGCTTTTCCCCCGTTTAAAAATACATCTAGGGATTCCTTAAATAAATACCTATATTTAGGATCAGTAGACAGCGTTTTTAAATGGCCTTTCAAATAATCCCCAAGAGGCTATCATAGCTTGATATAAACATTAGCCGGTTTTGGGCAGCCCTATTTCGTGGGGATAAAAACTGATCCTGTGGCTTGGAAGCTATTTCTAATCCTACTTTTAACAATTCCTGACCGTCATACCCGCGCACCACAAATTTATCCACTAGTTTGTACATATTTAAACGATATTCTTCATCCGTCGAACAAATGCGGCGAGCCCTACAAAACTGACCGCGTGGAATTCCCTTGAAAGTCTGGGGAGCATGATAGGACTGATGATGCAAAATATTATTGCGATCAGTGGGTTTTGTACACAATGTAGTATTGAGAGCATTGCCAGATTTTGATACTTCAATGTCTAAATACTGAATACGAGATTGATGCCTAGTCACAGAGAACGATATGAGGTGATGACAACATTCAAGTAAACACAAAAAGATTCCAATTGAATTTCTGTTCCTGTCCATTTAAAATAAAAAAAAATTTATTCCATACCATTTTTCCAACAATATATGGGAAAGGGGCAAATTCTGATCCAAACAAAAAACTTTTTTAAAAAAATGAATATATAGATGAGCAAAATGGGGCAACGAAAACCCCCTCGAAGTTCCTTTGGGCTGTAATGAAAATTAAAAATTACTAATGTTAGAAAGGCCTGCAGTTGCTAAAAAATAAAAAATAGTTCCTTTTTTAACCTTTTTATATTAAAGTCCCAAAATCTTTTGAAATTCTTTTTTTAACCCTTTTCTAGCCCGATAAAAACAAAAAACCCCCCTTTTCCATGATAAAACCCCCACAAAAAGGGTCCCTTTTACAAAGGGGCCTTTTTTTTGGGGCATTTTTTTTTTGTTTTTGGCAGAAATACACAGCAATTAATGCTGCGCATTTCTTCAAAAAAAAGCACACAAAGATGTTTTGTAAAAATCAGACTTTGATAGATCTTTGTCTTTTAGATAAAAAAAGGTTTCCCCCTACAAACCCGGGTTTTCACACATTGATTAGAAACATCGATTTTTAATTCACCTTCAAAATTTTCTGTTACCCCTAAGGCCCTGTTCACACGGCAAAATTTGGGTTGCCGCCGTACTGCGCGCCGGATTTTCGCCCGCATTACGGCGCCAATCCCTCGCAGTAATTACGGAATCCATGCTCCCATAGAGGGAAAGTGGGTTCCGACCCTCACATTTAAATTTCGGGGCCCGGAAACGCCGTAGATAAAGCATTGTTTTTTGGGCCCCGGGGGCCCCGCCCCCGGCCCCCCCCCCCTTATTTACGCCCAAATTTCGAGCGCAATCCGGGTCCGCAAATCCCGGCCCTGAATAAAACCGTAGGGCGGGGCCCCTTTGGGTAAATTACTGGCATAATTCGCAGCGTAAGTAGGGGGGGGGCCGGCCCCCTGAAAATTTATTTCGGCGGGTATTTCCGCCCCTGTATTTGGGAAACATTTCCCCCTTATTCCCCCCCCCCCCCCGCACGGGCTTTTTGTACCGGGCCCGGGGGGAAGAGGCGTTTTTCCATATTTTTCTATGAGAACTGTTGGGGTTTCCGAAAAGAAATGGGGCGCATTTAGCTGGGAAATTTTAGTGCGTACGCCCCAGAAAATACGAGGGGGGAAAATTTCGCCCATTTAACCCTGTGAACAGGCCTAAATATCTTTCACACAGCGCAGTTCCCGGGGCTGTTTAACTGTGCTCCCTTTAAAAAAACATTTATTAACCCCCGGTTCTTTCATTTGAAAATTTCAGAAAGGTGTTTTAAGCAAGGGGATTAAATTTCTGTTTGAAGTCTTGTGGGTTTAAAAGCTAATTGAAAATTAAAATCACTTTTCCAAACAGTTTAGATAAGTTTTTAAAACTTGCTGGTAATAAAGGGGGAGCATAAAATTTTTGCACAGTTAAAACTGCACCCCAAAAAAACCAATGAAAAGCACTTTGGGAAAAGGTTTAAAATACTTTTTGCACCACCGGTATGTTTTTGGATCTTGTTCTTCAACAAAAAAAGCCGATTTTTAAATTTTTGGGGCCATTTGTTCGATGAAAAACTCATGATCTAAATTTTTTTAACTTTTGTTTTCCCCAAAATTCTTAAGAGTTTCACAAAATTTCAAAACACCACCCTTTTAATACAATATTCTACTCAGAAAAATTGATAATGCCCCAAAAATATTTTGTACCAAATTTTTTGGAGTTGGAACTTTTCTTCAGGATTTAACAAAGCTTGCACTAGTAATATTTTTTTTCAAATATTTTTTGGGTGTACCCTTAGAATATCATAATTTGTCTAAAAAAGGAATACATGTTTGCACCTAGCTCTGACTTTAAATTTTCTAAAGCATAAACTAAAATTTAAAAAAAGGGTATTAATAATTAAATGTTAGTACATTAAGACAAATTAAAGAGCGACAAAAGTGCCAAAAAGGGGAAATAAAAAGAATGGAATTGTGGGTTTTTTGGAGTCCCCAAACAAAATCAAGCATAAAATCAAAAGCTCTGTCTAGGGCTAAAAAATCATTTTTTGCCCCCAAAAACCAATCGGTGCCCCCCTCATTTTCATATAAGGTTTTTAAAAAGAAAGGGGGGCCTGATTGGGTTTTATGGGCAACAAAGTTAGTTTTTTACCCAAAGGATTTTTTTTACATGGGGGGCCGATAGTATTAGTTGCACTGACCTTAAAAATGGAATGGGGGGCTAGGGTTTGGGGGGGGAACCAGTATTGAAAGGGAAAGGGGCTTTTTTAAAAGTATTATCGGCGTTCCCTTTTTGGGGTATAATGCACCTGAAAGTAAGAAATTGGGTTTTTGGGGCGAAAATAAATGGATTTTAAAATTGGACCCTGCCTTTTGCCCAGGGAATTAGGCGCATTATGGAATTTGGGGCCCTTAGGTAAAAGCACCCAAACCCTAGGAAAGGCCACATTAGGTTGGAAAAAAAAAGTCCTTAGAAAAGCATGTCAGTGAATAGAAAACTATGGTATGATTTGTTGGTGGGACCCCCAGGTCCCCGCAGACCTTGGAAAGCTTTTGGGGGTTAAATTTTTAGAATTTAAAAACCTTGGGGAAAAGCAAAAAAAAATTTCAAATTTAATGGATAAAAAAATTTTAAAAAATTTAAAAACTGAAAAACATCTTTATGGGGTTTTTTTTAAAGTAAATTTGGTTTTTAAAATTCCCTTAATTATTAAATGATTTTATAGGGTTTTTGTTATTAAATTTTGGGGGGAAATTTTTTATTTTTATATCAATTTTATGTGATAAATTTTTTTATTAAATTTTTAATAATTTATTTTTATTAAAAGTTTGATAATTTGAAAAAAAAATTTTTTTTATTAAATTGTACGTTTCTAAGTAGAAAAAATATTGGACCAAATTTTTTCCCTTAAGTAATCTAGTCCATTCGCTGCCCGGCGATCACAGTTTTAAATAGGGCTGTTGTTGGAGCATAATGCGCCTATTTTTTTCCGCCCCGCAATCAAAATATTTGGCTAAAAATAACGATGTGGTGGACCGCCCCCCAAAAAGCCCCCCAGTTTGGGGCCTTTAGGAAAAATGTGAATTTATGTGAAAAAATGCACCCAAAAGTTTTTTTAGTGCAATTTTATTTTCAAGAGCCCCCTATTAAACCAGAAATTTGTGAAAACCCCCCTTTCCAATTTTTGTTTTCTCATGGTCGGGGGAAAGTGGAAATTTAGGGGCCCCATTATGGGGCTCTGAGAGTTTTTGACCCAGAGAATTTTTTATCCAATTTTGGGCCTTGTTTTTAAAATTAAAAGACTAAGGTATACGCTTGGAAAAAACCACTGCAAAATTTTTTAGTTTTTTCTGATTTTTCTCTTCAATGGGATATTTTGAGGGAAAAAGGGACATTGTTTTTTATTATATAAATACTGACAATTTTCGGAAAATTTAAAGGGAAAAATTTATTTGCAGTAAAAAGAGAAAACTTCAAAAAAATAAAAAGAAGCAGTTTCTGTCCCGACCTCAAAAAATGTAAAAAAAAACAAGTTTATAGTTTTTTTTAAAAACAATAAGACTAATTTTTTAATAAGAACCCCCTTTTCTTTTCAACCCCCTTTGGATTGGGAAAATTATTTTAAAATTTAAATTTTTTTGGCCCATTTAAATTGTTTTTTCCATCCACTTTCCATTGGGTAGAGGGTTGTGAAGACCACGCAGTGGTTTTTTTTTACTTTTTCCCTTAAAAAAAAGATTTGGTTTTGGTGATCACCCAATCAAAAAGCAAAATTTAAAATTTGAAAAGTTTTTAATTAACTTAGGCTTTTGTTCACCAAAGGCTTTTAAAAAGGGGGTATTTTGGTCCGAATTAACCCCGGGCCCAAGTGGGGCCAATTACGGGGCCCAAAAAGGCCCATTCCTTCGGGAATTACGTTCTCCTAGAGAATAAGGATTAGTTCCCCCCCCAGCCCCCGGCCCAAGGCCCCCGGGGGGGGAGTAAATTTGGGAAAGTCACTTTTCAGCGGCGTAAACCGGGCCCCTAGCCCGTGATAGTCAATGGGCCGGGGAAGGCCCCCCCATTTCTTACCCCCCCCCCCGCCCCGCCCCCCCCACAACGGGTAATTGCGGGGCGAAATTTCGTCCCCCAATTAAGCCGTGGAAACCCCTAGCCTACAATGGAAGGAAAATGGCTGTAACATGAAAAGATGGGATTTTTTAGAAAATGTGCATGGTTTTTTAATTTTTTCCAGAGCTGTATGTAAACCCATGGCTTCAACTGTACGTATGTGTGTATCTGTTTATATATGTGTGTCGTATGATGTTTCCTGGGGAAAAAATTTCCCCGCTCTTTTGGGTGTTTTCCCAAGTTTGATTTTGGCAGATAAAGCCGTGCAGGTTTGGTTTTTTGGAAAAATCCAAGGGAAATTTCATTGCAGCCCAATGGAAAAGAAACTTTAAAAATTCATCCCCTTTTGCAAAAAAAAATTTCCCAAAAATTTAAAAAAAAAATAAACTATGGTGGGGACTTCTAATCCGCAGCCCTTCCACATTTAATTTCATTTTTTTCCCGACTGACTTCCCAAAGGGGGGGACAAAATCCAAATAAATTTGCATGTTCCCCAGAATTTTTGGGGAAAAAAGTGGGGTTTCAATTTAAAACCCCCTATCGCGCAATTTTTTCCTGCATTTATTTTTTTTTTTTAAAAATTTCCACTTATTGCCATCCAAAATTTAAGAAATAAATCCACACAATTTGGTGCAGATTTTCAGACACAAGTGGGCTGTATTTGATCTTTTAAAGGCTTTGAGTAGGGCCCAAAAATAAAATTGAACCTTTTCAAGGAAAATTTTTCTACAAAAATAGATGGGCCCCCGCCTTAAGTAGAACCTAAAACCCCGTTTTGGTCCTCTGTGTAAAATGTAAGGGTATGTTCAACGGGTGTTTGATTCCATGGAAAATAGTTATTAAAATGCTGTTTTGGGTAGTCTGTGGGCCCAAAACGGGCCCCAAAAAGTATCTAATAAATAGTAATGTGAATTTACATTGCTTTTACTATGAAACAAGCATTGGCGTTTTACCCCGAGTGATCGCCCATGGTTTATTGGGCTTTCGGTGCGGTCTTTAATTTAAATTTTCAATTCTTTTTCCAAAGAGACAAAAGGAGCCCTATTTAAAACCTTTTAGCGTTCGTCCTGACATGCATTCAAAAATTTCAGCTTATGTTAGAAACCGGGGTTTGGGTCCGGTTTTGGTTTTCCCATCGGGGCGTTTTTGGGTGGGGTTTTGGATCCCAAAAAGGATCCCAAATCAGATCCAAAAAAAACGTGGGGAAAAGGCCCCAATTTTTTAGTAATGGGTTTTATTCTGGAAAAATGAATAATGTACCAGCAAAATCCTTTTTCTATTCGTATGTTGGGGTTTAAACCCTTTTATTGTCTTTTTTGTTTTAGGGGGATTTTATTTATGCTGCACATTGGGCCCGTTCCCTTTGTTCCATATCTTGGGGGTATAGTTTTTAAAATTTATCTATTTTTTTATATAAGGACCCTGCGAAACACAACTTCTCTAATCCCGGTTTGCTTTTGGGGAACCCATCATATTACTGTTATTTTGTATTTTAACTTTAGAAAACTGCCAATTTAGTTTTCTCCCAGTCCCTTTTTCCTGGATAAAAATTTTTTTTGTATTTGTTTTTATTCTTTTTAATTTAAAAACCCTGCACAGACCTTCTCTGTCCCCGTATGCTTTGGGAATTTGTATGCTCAAGTCTGTATCTAAAGATACGCAAAAATTTAGTTTTTTCCCGTTCCCCATCCCGGGTCTTAATTTTTTTTTATTTTTCTCTTATTCTTATATGGGGTAATACTCAATAAATAATGTTTAGTATCTGCTCTTATTTTGTATATATGGACACAACCGTAAATTCCTAGTCCGTATGTGGGGGAATTTTTCAGTAACCTTTTTGGGGCGCCCGGGAAATTTCCCCTTTTTTAGCGGGCGTTGGTGTAATTTTTTAAAATTTGCTTTATTCTTTTTATACGGGCACGCACAGTACCCCTTCTCTAGTCCTTATGCTTGGGGAATTTGTAAATATTGCTTTTTTCTTTTATATTTCGGACACAGCCAGTAACCCCTTTCTAGTCCTCTTTGGGGGTATAATTTTCAGTTTTTTATTTTATTTTTTTATGTACAGATGGTGCCCTAACCCCTTCTTATCCTATGCTTGGGGTTAAAAACTAGTATTTGTCTTATTAAATATTTTTTAATATGCACAGTACTTTTTTTTTTCCCGGGATGCTTGGGGGGAAATTTTCAGTAAATTTTTTTTATTCCGTTTTTTTAAAGGAAACAGCCCAGACCCACTTCCTTTGTCCCCGTATTCCCGGGGATTAAATTTTCCCCGTATTTTCTTTTTACTATGTATAATACAGACATGCACAGTTTCCATTTTTGTCCTATTGTTTGTTGTAATTTTCAGTATTCTTTTATTCTGTAATAAAAGGACACTGTGCATTTTTTTTTTATTCCTTTGGGGTTTTGGGATTTTGATACGTTCCCCTGTAATTGAATAATTGTTTTTCCTCATGAAAAACTAAACCCGGAGCCCTCGTTTCTTGTAATTCTATTGGGTTTTGGGTTTTTACATTCCCCTTTTAAAATTTCTTACATTTTGTTTAACCCCGGGTTTTTATCAAATTGGAGTGTTCCCCCCCCACGCTGACCTGTCCAATCAGTGAAGGTAAAATCAAAAAGGTTTCCCAAAGGGCAGCCCTTTTTAAAACTGGAATGGTCACCCCAAAGTTGGGTAAATTTTTTTAACCATTTTTTTAAAAACAGCAACCGGGAAACAGATTGTAAAAGAACATGTCCAGAAATTTTTAGGTTTTACAGGGAAAAAAAAGGATTTTAAATTTAAAAAACCTTTAGGGGAATCACGGCAGGGGGGTAGTCCAAGGGGGGGGCAGAGGGGACCTCGTACCCGGGCCCGCATTTGAGGGGGCCCCTTTGCCCCAGGGGTTTTTTATGGCAATGGGCGCTGAGGGCCCCCTTTTACTATTTTTCCTAGGGGCCCCAAAACTTCAAATTATGCCTCGATCCCCGGTCCACTTTAATTTCTGCAGTCAGGTTTCCCTCAAATTCCCCTTTTAGTTTGTTTACATGGCAGATTGGGTAAAATTTCCCTTTAGTTTTGGCGATGTCAATAATGTAAATAGCAACCCAAATTTAAGCTGAGGAGGGGTTTTAAGGGGGGAAAATTTTTTTTTGCATTGTTTTGCCAAAATTTTTTGCAAACCCTAAAACCCCTTTTTAACCCCCAGTATATAAAAAAAAATGCTATATGTTTAGTTAAAAGGGTACTAAGGGTCCTCTCCAATTTCCCCTTTTTTTTTTGGGGCCCGGTCGTTTATATTTCAGGGCCCGATCAGGGGCTGTATTTTAAAACCCCAGGGGGGTTTGGTTTTTGGGTCTTTTTTATTTTGGGGTCTGGGCTCATTAGGTGGGAAAGGGCTTAACCCCAGCGGTTTTATCATTGTTTGGGAAATTTTTAGATTTTTTTTGGGAATGGTAATAATTTTACAGCACAGTTCTGCAACATAAAGAACATTTTTCTGCAGAACATGAAAATAAGCTTTATGTAAATCCTATTCACTTGTGTGGAATCAATTACTGACATGGAAATATTCAGCATCGCAACATGGGGCATGGTGCCTCAAGCAGCAGAATGACTAGGTGAATCTGTTTAGCTACATCATGTAAGTCACTGGAATCCTTAATCTGTTATTTGATCTATGTTTTGTTCTTACAGTTCATTGTGCAGTCAGTGAATGGAGTCCGTGGGGTCCATGTACAAAGAGGGGGAAGACCTGTGGCTTTAAACGGGGTAATGAAACCAGAACCCGTGACATACTGCAACACCCATCTGCACGTGGTACCTCTTGCCCACAAACATCTGAGACAAGGAAATGTATAGTGCAAAAAAAGAAATGCTCAGAACGGTAAGATTTTTTTAAACTTATAATTCATTAAAAGATTTTTAAAAATGTAAACGGACATCACAGCATTCTGAAATACAAAGGGGACTATGAATATTCATGTTATTTTACAAATTCGATCACAGCAAGTCCTCATGTATAGAACAAAGTCGTATGCAGAGGCACGCGTATTCTCATTGAACAGAGTGACAGGGAATGTTGTATGTCAGGGATATTCTCCCATAGAAGCAATGCGTATGACGGTGCAAGATCCAATTTTTTATTATTTGTATGCCTCCATTTTTGTACAGTAAGGTCCCTGGCACCTATGCAGGAGCTAGTTAGAAGCATGAGGCCAAATAATATAAGGGTTCTAATTTATCGCATGACAGAACTGCCTACTTAAAGTTCCAAAAATAAGCGATGACTCAGGACTTCATTAAACACTTTGAGGAAGATTTATCAAACTGGTACACAAAAACAATGAAGGATTTACCCACAGCAAACCATCACACTACTTCTTTGCTTTCCAGAAGGCTTGTTAATGATGTGATCTAGATCTGATTGGTTTCATGAATGTAACTATACCAACTGCTATAGGGCCCAAGTTTGGGGGGCCACTCAGATGCAAGTACATTGTACTTTTGTGTAGGGAAAGATAAAATTAGTAGCTTTCAGCTGTTTGGCACTGCTGCGTGGGTTCTCTGACATGACTCCACTATCTACACCTTGTTTTATTACAGCTGTTTTACTTTCTTATCATTAAAGGGGCACTGCCAACATTTTTTTTGCATATTGACAAGCAATATGTGACTATTATGTGTGCTTTTTTTTGTAAAAATTGGGGGGCTGTTTTTGTTCCACTTTGTACATTATTCTTGTTTTGTCTCTCTGTGTGTTCGCATGCCTTATTTTTCTGCGTATTTCGCCACGTACTACGCTTTATACACAGTGAATTGCGCGCCGCAATTACGGTAATTCATAGCTCTCATAGAGAGCTATGGATTACGCGTCGTCTCCCCGCACTTACAATACGTTCATATTGTACACACGGGGGGGAGAATTGATATGTGAATTGTTCACGCCGCTTACGCACCACTGACAGTACAAGTCAATGGGGCTAGCCGGGGGACGACCCCCTGTGCTTTGGAATTATGCGCGTATTGTGGCACGTACTATAGGCGCCAAAATAAGCCGAGTGAACATACCCTTACTTCCCATCTGTGAGCCCTGGTACCATGGCGGTGAAGATGGCTTGATGGGTCTCTCCAAGGCAGACAAAGGACCTGAGATGAGTGTTATCAGCTGGGCCTGATAAGTGTGAAGAAACCTGGAAAGGGTGCTTTCACACAGCGCAGTTTTGGTGCGGTTTTAACTGCGCTCCAATTAAACTGCCTTTATTACCAGCAAGCTTCGTTCAGTTGTCCAAATTGTTCGGAAAGGTGTTTCAAGGAAGTAATCAATTATTGTGTTTGAAGTCTGGTGGTAACAAACACACTGATTGATAAATCACTTTCCAAACAGTTTAGATAAGTGAAAAAACTTGCTGGTAATAAAGGCAGTTTAATTGGAGCGCAGTTAAAACTGCACCAAAACTGCGCTGTGTGAAAGCCTCCTTACTCTCCGACCTCCAGGGCAGAAAAAGATTAATCTACTAGGGTATGTTCAGATAACAGATTCAGGCGATGCAAATGTCAGCTTTGTAGGCACTGAATCCACCTCAAAGAATGGACAAGTCAATTCCTTGCCAGCGCTGAAATTTTTCAGCACTTCAAAGAATTCAGCACAAAGAAGAATCAGCATCATGTGAACAACGATACTGATTTTCCATAGGGAATAATGAAAGTCAGAATACAGTCAGATTGGACACTGATTCTGAGAAAAATTCAGCACGGAATCTGCCTCAGAACCAGCATCCAAATCCGTTCTTGTGTTGCTGTTGTCATTGCCCTTCAGGTCTAGTCTAATTTTAATCTAGGCCTGTTCAGATAAAAATACAGTGATCATTATGTCATAACTTACTATTTGTAGATTATGTAGACTACATGCAGATAACCCTTTCTTGCAGTACCAACAGTAAACTTAGATAAGTCTGCCCTACCATTCAGGAGTTTTATCTCTATTATCACAGCTAAAAAAGGGCAAAATATTATATGTATGACATAAGACTGCAGAAATAAAAAAAAATGCTGCCAAGAATTTAAAAAGAAAAATTTCCCAGAATATTGAAATTAAAAATACCCCTTTCAGATAGAAGCGTCCCTTTAAAAAGTGGTGGCCCATATCCTTTTGCCTATTGGCCCTATGATATAGTTACATCCCTGACTGGTTGTGATGGCTAACGACCCTCATTTCATACATTTGTATTAATTTCTTCTTGTAGTCTGCAGCCAAGTTGATTAAGAAAGGGAAGTCCAATTTCTGACTTCTAAGAAACAGATATTGTCTAAGTCATTGATACATTTTATCATGGCTGAATCAGAAATGACATGGAATCCCACATCCCAGAACCAAGCTGTTAATCCCTAATATACTCCCCTGTCAGGAGAAGAGATTGTTATATTGGAGCACATGTGTGACTGTTATGGGTGGGAGAGCAGTAGTTAGATTCTATGTTTGTGATTTTTGTAGGGATGAGGATTTGATTAGTATTTGGTTGTGTTTCACTTGGTGTGTTTTATCATTCTTTGATTGGAGTTCTTTAATATGCTGAGGAAAAATTCCCAAAACCATGCATCAAGATTAGAGTAAATGTTACTTTAGCTGGAGATAATGTAACATAATACCAAGAGGCTTAAAATATTAAGTGTTAAATTCCCTTCTCATCCACCCACTCATGCTCATCACAGACACAATCTGATGTAACACAGATCAACAGGCAAGCGGCTAGCCATCAGATTTAATGATGTGCTAGATGATAATATTGAATTAATCCACTTTATTCAGCAATATTTTTTCTTCTCAGTACAGACACTGATCTCTTGCAATAGTCGTTAAATGAAGTTTTTAGAATCTCCTCCAAAGAATATGAATATGAAAAAAAAGAAGCGGTGAAGAACTTCCTTGGATTTTGTGTTTCTTAGGTTTCCTCTAAACATAGGATTGAATTATACGCACAATGGTCTTCATTTATCAAAATTGTCTAAGGGTGCTTTCACACGGTACGTTTTTGGTGCATTTTTGATGCGTTTTTCAATGTTTTTTTTGTGCGGGAAGGCACAGCAATTAATGTTGTACATTGCTGCACAAAAATCGCGGTAAATTTGCGGTAAAATCGCAGTAATTACCGCGATTTTTGTACAACATTAATTGCTGTACCTTCCTGCACAAAAAAAGCATTGAAAAAAACGCATCAAAAACGCACCAAAAACGTACCGTGTGAAAGCACCCTAACAAGACTGCCCTTGTCGATTGATTGGGATGGGGAACTAAGACTGTCTTACTGTTAGACAGTTTTGATAAAGGAGGCCGATTGTATTCCACTTTTTTGACATACAGAAGTCACACATTGTAACTTGTCCAAAAATGAGAAGCTTTTTAATTTGTCAGTACCACAGTGACTGGGGAAATGGGCATGACTTAGGGGGAAAGGGAGGCGATGCAAAATAGTTTACGGCAGAAAGTGGCATTAATTATAATGGAATTTTTTATGGCAGCATCTAGCGGGCATGTATTTCTGTGTGGTGCGTGGAAAATAAAAGATCCATCAAGTATGTTAAAGGGGTTGTCTCACTATAAGGCTTTTTATGTTAAAGATCTTGCAAAAACAAGTCACTTTGGAATATATGTCCATTAACAATGTCCTACCTATTATGAGATATCCCCTCTTGTATGGGCTGCATCAGCTCCTCAGGTCGCTATAGCTATAGACCTGTTCAATCTCTCCTGATAGGATGTCAGCGCTGGTTGCTATAGCTACAGACCGGGCTTCTACTGCAGCCTAGTAGAAGCCAGTAAACACGCCCCTGAATTCAAAATCAAATCAAGAAAACAGGACTGAGGTAAGATGAATCAATGTAGTGATACAACCCCTTTAAGTGGAATGCACCTATTATTAGATTTGGAGCATCTTGTTCCTGCAGACTTCAATTCTTACAAAGCTTCCCATACATTTCTTTTGTTATTTTTTTTTTCTTTTTTTTGAAGGTGGGGCGGTGTGAGCAAAAAAAAAAAACATGTAAAAAAGCCAGCACCTTTGTATGGTAAGGCTAAGTTCACACGGCTTATTTGCAGGGCGTAATTACGCCCCGCAATGAGGCCGTGTGGCCGGGGGCCGGCACTTCGCCGGCCCATAGACTTGCATTATCAGGTTCTCTATGAGAACTGTGGATTACCGTAATGACTAGCACGTATTCCAGCCGTAATTTGCGCACTCCGGCGCGTAATTACGGACTGAAATATGTCCAATTTTAAGCCGTGTGAATATAAATATGGCAGGTTTTTTTTCAGATTTTTGCAGACTTTTTCTCTAAATTATGGTTTAGTAGCTGATTGTTTTTAGAAGTGTTTTTTTTCTGTGGCACTTTTTCCCATTAAAAGTTATAAATGGTGATCAATAATGTCTCTTTGAATCTTATGATTTGTAATGTAAAAAAATAAAGCACAGAAACCAATAAACTTTAAAACATGTATTTATTTTTTATTTAGATTAAATTAATATCTATAAAAAACAGAAACACTGTTTTACTACACTATACTGTGAAAAAAGACACGGAACAGTGAGAAAATCCACAACTCCTCACTGAATCAAATATCTGTTTGATATGTTTTTACAAGAAAAAATGCCAGGGAAAAGACAGTAAAAAGGTGTTTCTCCTCAAAACATTATGTGAAAACACTCTAAGGCTTACATAGCACACAGTTTTTTATGCTATTTTTGGCAGAAAAAAACATCAGAAACGGCATGCATTTTTTTTCTAATGTTTCATGCATTTTTAATTTTGTGGCTTTAAAAAATAAAAATTAGGGAAATGTACTATCTTTTAGATATTTATTTTTAGAATTATCTAGCTCTTTTAGACCAACTATTAGTTAGCTTACTTTGCACAATCAAAGCACACTGGGCGACATGTATGAACGGGGCTGCGTCAGTTTTCTGGTGTACTTTGAGCCAAAAAGAATGTATGAATCGTTGCACTCCAAACACGATAAGTCCCTTTGTAATGCACCAAAGACACTATTTAATGCACCAAAAATTTGGGGCATTCTGGGGGCGTCTCGCACCAAATTCATAAGATTAGACACGTTTATAAATATGGGACGCCAAATCTAGGCGCATAACAGTTAAAACAGCCAGGCCAGGTTTAAGGTATTGCTGGAGTCAGACTTGTCATAGTGGAACTACAATTCGCCTGTATGTATGATCTGCAGAGGAACAGGTTCATACATTCTGGCGCATTCTACACTACCTTAAAGGGGTTTTGCCATGAAGTGAGTTCCTTAACTCTTATCTGCTCAGGAGAGAAAATAAACAAAGCATGCTGAGTCATGAATCCTTCAGGGGTGAGAGTGAGGGGAGTGAGCAGAGAGTGAGGAAGAAGGGAGCGTCTGCAATGTTTACTCAAATAATTATATTACAACCAGTGGATTCTCTATACAGCAGACAGCCTCATACACTGCACTGTCTCCCAGCCCCTTGCAAGCTCCTTCATGTTCCCGGTCATCAGATAAGAAGTGCAAACACGCAAGCACGGTCAGATCAGCTCCTGTCAGTGTCCTGGTCGTGTCTAATGTAAACTTTCAGGAAACTAAGGGGGACTGAGCAATGCTGTAGCTCTCAGAGGCTTTACTTTTTGTAATCACAAATATTTAGAAAAGTGATGAAATACCCATTTTGGAGGATCCCACATCAACATTGCATCGTGGCAAAACCCCCTTAAAGCGATTTAGGGGGGGGGCGTGTCTAGGCGCTGAAGAAGATGGCCGCAGCATAGAGTTGCTCCTCAGATCAGCCGCTGAAAAAAGAGTCGCACGCCAGCTAAACCCGGTGAATGCTGCACATTTTAAGTGATAACAAGCCCAGAGGCCACCCGACACCGAACACGAGGAATTTGGCCCCGGCTGTTGAGACGAGGAGACCGGACAGAGCCTTTACCCGCGAGAGGCCTGTGTTCCCGCGCGGAGGACGACAAGGAGAACGGAGGTAGTGAGACGCGCGCTCCCCCTAAGAGAAACACACTGCGACAGGGAGACAGCTTGAGCCAGACCGGAGCACGGGAAGATACCTTGCCGCGAACTGTAAGTCTGGGCATGACTGCCCGTTCCCACACCGATCAACCGGGACTGTAAGAGCAGGAGGAATAGGGCCCGGGGACGCACGGTGCTTTGCAGGCATCTGCATTATCTCCTCTGCAGAGGATTTCTATACCGCAGAACTGAGCTTTGGTGGTCAGTCACATCTAATATTATAGTGCCTGTGCCAAGAGTGCTCGACGGAGGGACAACACCCCTGAACGCCATTAGAGGAGTCCCATATCGTTGCAACTACACGTGGCTGTTAGCCATTTTGTGCTGGGAGTTACTAATATTCTACTCCCCTCACACTGGCTAAAGCATACAAAAGGAAGCAGGACGCCGATCAACAGACTCCTACGACCTCACAAAACAAGCAAAGTACCATATACAGTTTCTTCCCTGTGGTTAATTCCGGTCATCCTCCCTGGGACAGCCTGCAATCAGCCACTATTTCTACTTTGGCTTCGGCAGATCCAATATCTATAACAGAGCCGACATTTGCTACCCAGCACCCAGCACCAGGTAATAAACCTCAGCTCCCACCTCAACCTCTCCGACCTGATATTGATGCAAGGAGCAGTGAAAAAGTGAGGACACTTGAACAGTCTCTTATCGACTCAGACTCTCCAGACTTAGACTTAATCCTCGCGAAGTCACCTGCATATAACGCCCCTATACGGGCAAGCAGCGCTGAACAAGTGATACGCGTTGAGTTCTCACCGCCTGCCATACCTCTGGATTTCTTGCAATCTGAGTCACAAGCCGAATACAGTCCTTTAAAAAATAACGCATCCCTTGACACCACAGCACCTCTCTTTTGCATTATGCCATCTAGAGTGCAGAGAACACCTGGCTATCAGAAAAAAACAGGGGGAGCAGCTAACACTTGTGCCCAAACCTGGGCTGATCCTCCAGAAGATGCAATGAATCCAATCCCAATGTCTCATAGCCAAGCGTCATCCAACAATCTATGGCGCTCATCATCTGAATCGTTGATAGATGCCCCAGATCAAGAGTCAACATCGGCACCCTCGGTCCCAGATTGGAAAGAATATATTAGGCATCTACCTACAAAAAATTATTTTAAATCCATGGTGGCTGAAGTAAAATCAGCGTGTAGAAAAGAAATAGCAGCGGTCAGAAGTGATCTAAAGGGTATTGCAGACCGGGTAGAAGGATTAGAAGAAGCCCAAGATGTAACTAGGAATTATATTTCTGAACTTCACCAACATATATCTACCCAAACTCAAGTGATTCGTGACACCAATAGACATATCGAAGACTTGGATAACAGAGGAAGAAGGAACAATCTAAGACTCCGAGGTCTTCCTGAGGTAGCGGGCACTGAAGACCTAAGATCCGTATTGTCTGAGATCTTTAATGCGCTTCTAGAAGAACCCCCTACTCACACAATTAAGTTTGATAGAATTCACAGAGCATTGAAGCCAAAAATACTCGCTAAACAGCCGCGGGATGTGGTTTGTTTTATACATGACTTTGAGCTTAAAGAAACAATAATGACCCAAGAAAGAATCAGGAAGACTATCGGATATCAAGGTTCTCAACTACAGCTCTATCCTGACCTCTCATGGATTACACTTGCTAAAAGGAGACATCTGAAACCTATCCTTGCAGAATTCAAAAAGCGCAAGATTAAATATAAATGGAACTTTCCGTTTGCATTAACGGCAACTAAAGATGGCCGATCTTCTTCCCTGCGGACATATGAGGATATACCACACTTCTGTTCGGTGTTTGATATGCCGATCCCTGAAATCTCAGAATGGGAGATGGAACTCCCAACCCCAGCCCCTCAAGCAATTTGTCAGAAGACCCACACCCAAAAGAAAAGACCTCCCAATAAGAGAGCGGGTGACTCGCCGTCGACCTCAGAATCTCCTCACATCACTTGAACACTATAATGATACATGGAGATTCTCCTTTGTGGGCTTAATCCGGCTTAGATGCAAGAAATTTTCTCTTGAATTACTGGACTGCATGAGATACTTCACCAGGTTTAATTAATATAACATTATAGTTGCGAAGGTTACTTTCCCTACTTTGACCCGCCTCTCATCCTTCCCCCATTTTCTCTGTTTTTCTTTCTATTTTTCTCTCTCCCACCTTCCTCCCCAGCCATCTCCTTTATACCTTCGCATTTCATTAAGCTTAGTGCGACTCTATGAATCTAAATGTTAGACAAAAGGGAAAGATCCCTTTCTTTTACGTTACCTTCCCCACCCACCCCCCTTTTTTTTTGTCTCCTCTGCTCTTTTCTTCCCCTCCCCGTTTCCCTTTTTCTCTCTCTCTTTCCCTATCCTTCTTGTTTCTTCTCTCCCCCCTTATCCTTCACTCCCTCTTTTCCCTCCTTGTTCCTCTGGTCTATACATGAGAATATAGGCGGTGATCTGCAGCGGCTACTGTCTTCAGACCCGCTTGCCACTTTCCCCCAGTCAGGGGACGACTGGTCCTAGTGTGTGTTACTTCTAGCAGCACACGTGGATCAAACAGGTGGGCTGGATCCCCGTTACAGATCTAGACCCATCAAATTCTCCTCTATACCGAGACGCTCATACTCGGTAGTTACCAATCTCAGGTTTTTGTTTTCCTTTGCCACTGTCTAGACAGTTGTATTTTGCTGATGTTAGGTTTACTATATGTGTCTCTGTCTTGTCATCCCCTGTCCTTACGTGTCCTATCTAACACATTAGAGAAGAAGGTTTGTGAAGGAGGTTAGAGATCTTGCATTATTTCCCTTATTGGAGTTCCCGATGGCTAATATTATCTCTATAAATGTAAAGGGTCTCAACACCAATGTAAAAAGGAGGCTACTGTTAACGGAACTGAAAAATTTGAGAGCAGAGATCGCATTTATTCAGGAAACACATTTCACAAAAAAAGTGGTAATTTCTCCTTTGCTAAAAGTTCCTTTCCTACAGCGTTTATCTCTTCACAGACTAAAAAGAAAGCAGGGGTGGCGATCCTAGTATCTCATTCCTGTCCCCTTCAGGTACAAGAAGTTATTTCGGATGAGGACGGAAGGTACATTATATTACGAGGAATATATTTGGGAATGTCCCTTACCCTATGCAATATATATGCGCCTAATCAATCCCAAATTAGATTTCTGAACCGGGTTCTCAATAAATAGCAGAAATTCTCTCCGACTACGCTGATAGTAGGTGGAGATTTCAATCTGACATTCTCAGAAAGAATGGATAGATTACATCTGCACAATAAACCCCCCTCACGTACACAGCAGCAACTCGCTAGAGAATTTCGGCAAGTTATTATAAAATTTTCTCTCTTTGATTTATGGAGAATATCACACCCAACAGAACGCTCTTTTACTTTTTTATATCCCCCGCATCAGTCACATTCCCGCATTGATTATTTTTTTGGAAATGTTCCCGCAATGCGAAGGATGGTGAATGCTGATATAAACCCAATTACTTGGTCCGATCACGCACCCATTCTTTTACAGCTGTATAAAGAACATATAGCAACCCCACAGTGCCATTGGCGGTTGAATGAGGGACCTTAAAAACCCTCAGACTCGGGAGGAACTACGTGAGCATCTGAGGGAATATTTCCAAACCAATGAAGGCTCAGTGTCCACCCCCGCAACATTATGGGAAGCACACAAAGCAGTAATGAGAGGATGGTGCATAGCAATAGGTACTAAACTCAAAAAGCAAGCAAAGGCCCAAACAGAGATTTTGCAATCTAGACTATCGAAATTAGAAAACTCCCTCTCTATTCATCCTAGTAGATCAACTTTGAGGAAGATAGTGGATATAAGAGCCCAGTTGAAGACTTTAGCAGTAAGAAAAACAGAAAAGTTGTTATTATACTCCAAACAGCGGTACTATGAGAGGGGTAACAAAGCACACACATTATTGGCCAAGCAGCTGAGGGACGACACAGCGAAGCGAACGCCACATGCGTTAAAAGATGCTAAAGGGCATATTACATATGACCCCGGGGTCGTTACCCAGTTGTTTCATAAATATTTTACCAAGCTATATGCCTTGCCTGATACGCTTCCTAAAGACCCCCAGTCTCGAGACCAAGTGCTAAAGCAGTTCCTTTCCTCCTGTGGACTGCCCAGTCTATCTGCAAAAGCGGTGGAGTCGCTTAACTCACCCATAGAACCTGAGGAGCTGGAGGATACCCTTAAATCTATGCCAAATGGAAAAGCCCCAGGCCCCGATGGACTAACTTACCTCTACTACCAGGTATTTAATACACAATTATCCAAGTACCAATTATCATTATATAATTCTATGCTGGAAGGGTCACAAGTGGCCTCTACAATGCTACACTCATACATCACTTTAATCCCAAAGCCTAATAAAGACCCACTAGAGGTCTCTAACTATCGCCCGATAGCGCTATTAAACTCAGATCTAAAAATTTTCACCAAAATCCTCGCTAACAGATTATCTATCTGGATGCCCCAGTTAATTCATGCAGATCAAGTTGGATTTATCTTGGGTCGTCAGGGAGGAGATAATACCCGTAGAACGATTAATCTCATAGAGGTTGTGAATAGAATGGAGGGTTCGGCCCTATTGCTCGGTCTTGACGCTGAAAAAGCGTTTGACCGTCTCAACTGGTCCTATATGTTTTCGGTATTACAAGCTTTTTGCATTAAGGGTCGGTTCCTCCAAGCTATATACGGGTTATACTCAACCCCTTCAGCTACCATTCGACTCCCATACACTATGTCATCATTAATTCATATATCCAATGGCACTAGACAGGGGTGCCTCTATCACCCTTACTCTTTGCACTATGTGTTGAACCACTAGCCGCATTGGTCCGTCTGGAGGAAGTATTAAAGGCATTAAAATTAAAGATAGGGAGTTTAAATTATCTCTCTACGCAGATGACATCTTATTAACACTAACCTCACCTCACATTTCTCTCCCCAATCTGCAAGCCTTATTAAACAGATTTTACATTGTTTCAGGCTATAAAATAAACACTACAAAAACGGAGGCTCTCCCGATTAACTTGACCCAGGGGGAGGTCAACAGCTTGAAGGCTAATTTTCAGTTTAACTGGAGAGATACCTCCCTTAGATATTTGGGTGTCCAGCTAACACCATCATATTCTACTTTGTACACACAGAACTTCCCAAAAATATATGGAGAAATTAGGTTGCTCCTGAATAAGTGGAAAGATCTACCGCTCTCGTTGATGGGGAGGATCTCTGCAGTTAAAATGGCAATACTGCCTAAATTAATGTATCTGTTTGAGACACTACCGAATAGAGTCCCTCTAAAAGAACTAAAACGAATGCAGACCTCTCTACTTAACTTCATCTGGGCATATAAGAGACATAGGATCTCAAAAAAAGTGATGATGATGGGGAAACTTGACGGGGGCCTTTCAGTCCCAGATATTATTAAATATTATTGGGCAGCCCAATTACGTAGAATACCTGCTTGGTCTTCCCTATGTGCGTGCTCTAGGTGGATCGAAATAGAGAAGCTCTGGCTAGAACCTACTCATCCCAATTCCTTATTATGGGCCACATCCCATATTCACCTGCAGAAGGCACTATTGGGCCCCATGACATTGACAAGGGAGGTTTGGTTGACATGTGCAAAACGCTTCGGTCTGTGTTCCTCCTCATCGGCCATGACGTCTTTCCTATTCAACCCCTGTTTCCTGGAGGGGATGGGTCAGTTATCTATGAAACCCTGTTTTGAGGGAAGGCTATTTAGGTTTGCTGATGTGGTGGATTATAGAACAAGACAGCTTCTCCCATTCGCTTCGTTACAATCTACTTTTCATCTCCCGGACCGTAGTCACTTTTCATATTTACAGATAACGCATTACTTCCATAGGATTTTAAAGTCTAATAAAGTTTCCTTACCCACACGATTTGAAAGACTCAGTAAGTCAAGCACATCAACAAGGGGATTGATCTCAGATATCTACACCATACTATTGAACCCTTTTCCAGGTGAACCCATAAGTCATCCATACATGCTGAAATGGGAGAATTATCTCCAAAAAACAATCACAAGAGACGAATGGAGTTTGATCTGAAAACAGGCATCCCAAACATCAATATGCTCAATTTATAAAGAAAATCAATACAAAATTATGATGCTGTGGTACCATACTCCGGATTTTTTTACACAAGCTTAACTCGTCCATACCAGACACATGCTGGAGGTGCTCAGCGAGGAAGGGAGATGTTTTCCATATTTTCTGGAATTGCTCTAGAATACAGCAATATTGGCGAATGGTTATAAAACTGATTCATGATATTACTGGGCTCTCATTTCCATTGGAACCACTCTGCCTACTATTCAATGTCTGGCCGTTCACGTTAGCAAAACCATTGGCGAAACTGACCCTTCATGTGCTGACTGCAGGGCGATGCTTGATACCCTTTTTCTGGAAACGACCAGAAGTGCCAAATCGGTTAGATCTGATTCGGAGGCTTACAGACATGAGATCAATGGAATACCTAACAGCATCCGTTAATAATAGTTTGGATGGATTTTATTTGGTGTGGACCTCTTGGGACAACTTCATGCATACTAATAATAGGTGATCTCCAAGGGAAAGAATTATATATGCTAATATAGGTATATATAAATATACATATAGCCCAACTTTCTTGCCATTCTCTATAATCCTATGTTTCCCCCTGTCTACCTCTTGTGTCTCGTCTTGTCAAATGTTCATGGCCTTAAATAAGAGTGTTATAAACTTACACAGTCTGTGTTATCTTTATCCAAACATGTGATTTATTAGTTACATGATGCCAAGAGGTATGTTTCACCTCTCATTTTCATGACTGCCATATGATGTATGCTTCATAAATAACCTTTTCAATAAAAACTACAGTTTAAAAAAAAAAAAACGATTTAGAACTGGCCTGTCAGCGCCAGGATTCGTACATGTCGCCCACAATTTTTCATCACGGCCACATCCCCTTTCCAGCAAAGTCATGTCCACCCGTGGCTAAGCCAAGAACCCTTTTTAAGTATTTTATAACATATTTCTGGTACCACCACTTTAGTAAATGTGCCTCAATGTATTTAGGTGCGTGTTTTTGTTATCCTTTTTTTTTTATATGCATTTATCTTTAAGTAACATTATGTGAAATGTGGAAAAATGCTGAGAAAACCACATAAAAATGAAACACACATTTACAGGTGTGTTCTTTCTAAGCAGAAAAAATAATCTACATCATGCTCCATTTGGGAACAAAACTGCCACTAAAAAGAGTAAAAGCAAGAAGAAAAGCCAGAAAGACAAAAACAGTGTATGCAGTGCGTTTTTTATTTCCCTGTTGACCTCCAACAGACATCTGGCCATGATTTTTGCAGAAAAATGCAGGTAAAAGAACTAAAAAATCTCAGCTAAAAACATGTTTTGTTTCTCAAAAACATAGGGCCACATGTATGAAACGGTTTTGGTCTAAAATTCGTTTTTTTGCCCATAGGTTTTTATGGGTGAAAAAGTGAGTTTTAGACCAAAACTGTTTCATACTTGTGGCCCATAGAGTCTACCACTTAACTGAGACTCCTTGTCACTGCAATCAAGCAGTAAGAAGGAATGGGGTACTCTGGGCTCCTGTTCTAGAGACTGGTGGTCGTCTCAGAGTTGGGAACCCCAGTGATCATACATTTTTCACCCATTTTGGGGATTAGTGTTAAATGTGTTTCATGTTATAGACTGCTCCTCTTTTGGCGAAAATGCTAATATTGAGGAAATAAAAAGATGAGATTTTTAACCATATCAAGCAATCCTGTTAAAACTCTTATATCTATGAAGGTAAGTCCATATGCATCAGATCTGTAATTGAAATGTCTGCAATTGTCCCATTCATCAATCTGAATAGGTCTTGCAGAAACAACCCCATTTAGATAAATGGGACTGATTTTCAGCAGCATCAGTTTTTTTCAAACAAATCTGCCGCATGTGAATGTACCTGAAAGAGCTATTTAATCAAATTTATTTCCACCATGCTCAGTTGTGAGGCGGCAGCAACCTGCTCGAAAGTTGCAAACCTGTTTTGTTGCCTGGTTCACATCTGCGCTGGAGGTTTCATTCAGAACCTCTGTCACAGAGGTGAAAAACTGAAGCCCTGGGATCCTTTCACTACGGACACCCATGGCACCAGCCGGACCCTATTAATTACAATGGGCCTGTTGGGTTTCCACTGTGGTGTCTGTAGTTAAAAAAATAACTAAATAAAAAATAGAAAAAAGTAGTGCATATGTGAACCTAGCCTTACAGAGGTATGGAAGAGCAATGCTTATAACTTTTTGATTTATTCCATATTAGGTAAATATTCTTGGACATTTCAAACACTAATTTAGGAATGTTGTATTTGAGTCTGTTAGTTGGGCACAGAGGACTGTAAGAAACACCACTTGTTTATCTGTAGGTCTGCTGCTGCCTGAACCAGCAGTGCCGCTGTGGGTTTCTGGGAGGTTACCACCGCCACAGCTAGGGCCATTTAGATGTATTTTATGGGGTTGTGCCAGCCACTTGTTTACTTTTACTTGGAATCTATTTTGGCCACTCACTGTCTTTCAAAGGAATTTTCTCCTAACTTAGCTGCATACATACAAATGTGCACATCGCCCAATACTTGTCCAATAATACTATGGTTCCTGACCACTTTGTGGCCACCCCAGCTTGAGTCCAACCCTTATTAGGAATATTTATTTAAAAGAACCACTTTATATATTAATAATGTAACAATCTATTTTAAACATAATTTCGGTCAACCTGACCACCAGGTGCCATTTGCGCTGCTTGCAGAAGGAAGTTTTACTGCAGACACAGACTTTCAGTACAACCACTGCAGGTGCATTCCTTTACTCTTCAACGCAAATGGACAACGAGTCATCAGTGCAAGTGGAGCTTGTCTCCAGGCTAATAGATATGCCACTGCATGTTGCCATACATCAACTCTCTCTCTTTCAGACTTGCTAGGCATCTGTCTGATTTCTTGCAACTCCTCCCTCATTATTGAACCACCATGGAGACATCTAGGTAGTCGGGCATTAATGCACAATCTACTAGAGATACTGTTGGCCGCCATAAGAAACATCCTTTATTGCTGCACATGACATATGAGGGCCGTGAGTACATTATGCATCGTTATGTCTCTTTCTATAATTAATTTAATTGAATTACTATGATATCAATTGTAGCCGGCTACCTCTGTATACATTTTATATATTAGTCACCTATCTTATGGTCATTTGTTAAATATTAGGATGGTCAATAAATCTATTATGGATCCCTGATGAACCCCTGTGAATCTGTAAGGAGAAACGCATTAGACAAGGAGTTAATTGTGGACAATGAGTTAATCGCGGAGATCCATCCAAATATTTGTTAGCCTATTGGTATTTCTTCATCTATATGTTTATTGGCATATATCTGTCTGTGGATTATGGGCATTACGGGCATTGTCTCCGTGTTTTGGATCTGTGACTTCACTATTTAGAGTGTATATCCAGGATATTTATACAGTAATATAGGATAAGATATAACTTTTTTTTAGATTCTTGGTGGGGTTGCCCTTGTTGGGGCGAGTGCTCCATTGATGGCTAGGTAGGTGATTGTTAGGGAGTTTAGATAGGGCTTATTATTATATTTTTTGGTTTTATTTTTGGATACAATTAAAAGTTAAATTTTAGAATTATTCTAGGGTATGTAATCCTCCTTTTGTCGTGTATATTTTGTCAATATTAGGATTACAACTAAGGTATATCTGTCAGTGCCCAACTGAAGGTATTTGGGCTGTGTTGATGTATAACTCCTGGCCCTGACTGTAATTTGTGCCAACCTACCAACTCTTTTTGCACACTTTTATCATACCTTTTCTGAGCCCATCAGTTTGGTGGCTGACTCGGGCCTTGATTTCTTTACTCTTCTAGTGGTCTCTCTCAAAACTTTCACTTTTATCGATGAATCCTCTACTCTCACCAAAACACACTGTGATATAAAATCTTCACAATGTTCATCTTGAGCTTCAGTATGCTCTTCTTTAGGGTACATTCACACAACGGACTTTTGGCACTGAAAGTGTCAGCGCTGAAACAGTGTTGTTTCTACGCTTGAAGGCGTAGAATTCCGATGAGGTAACAACACTGAATGTCTGAGGAAGATTTTCTGCCTCCTACACTTATAATGGACAATGAAAATACTCGAGTAAAATCTGCGTCATTTAGACGACGATGTTGATTTTACATAGAGTATAATGGAGGACGATTTACCGTCACCTTGGAAGCTAATTCTGATATTCCACCCTTCAGAATCAGCGTTCAAATCAGCCATCTGAATGCACCCTTAGGGCGCGTTCACACGGCATAGGACAAATACCGGCCGGTTTGCCGGCCGGTATTTGTCCTGTTTTGCGCCCGTCCCCATGGCCACGGGGTGGAGAGGGGGGACGGCTTTTCTCCGCGATGAGCAGATAAAAACGCCCTCCCATTGAGAAGCACATATTCCGTCCGAAAACCGGACGGAAGATGGTGCTTCAACAATGTTTTGCTGCCGGACCGCCGGCGGCAAAACCGCCCGACGGAAAACCCGTGCAGTGGGGACTGCTGTACGGGTTTTCCCTAGAGCACAATTGTGCTAATTTTCGGCCGGTTTTTCAGGCGGTCTGCCAAAAACACAAACCGGCTGAAAAACCGGCCGAAAAAACCGTGCCGTGGGGACATGCCCTTACTCAGCAGTAGTAATGTAAAAAATCCATGACACTCAGGTTTCATGCAGATTGGGGAATTTATATTTATTCTTTAAATCTTATACAAAGGAAAAAGAGAAATGTGACCTTACAATGTTTTGGTCTGTATAGGACCTTAATCATGTAAGTGACTTGGAGTAGGTAGTGTATTATATTATGTGGAGATAATCCTTACAGAGGCTGCTTAATGGAGGCTAGGTGCGGTCCTGGAGTCACAGGGAAGAAAGTGGCATATGGCTGTCAATAGAAGATGATAGCTAGATTTTTCTCCTTTTCCATTGTATGTGATTTGTGGAATAAATATAAATTTTAAAATTTACATAAGAAACATGAGTGTTGTCGATTTTTTACTCTACATGATATTTCATGGACACCCCTTTCCACATAGCACCAAGGAAGTTTATACAGAGTGCCAATCACTCCTCTTAACTTGGTTAGCAGTTATCTCTTATCATGACCTTTTCCCCATGCACGCTGGTATCCAGGAACCTTGTTTGAAGGGTAAGCCATACTGCCAAAAACACAATGGCATCACGGATAGCAGTGGTCTACCAACTCCTTTAAAAATGTGACTTGCAAATATTCTTTCTGGGGTTACCACCCATATAATATAATGTCACATATTACACAAAACTTGAATATATTCTTCTTAACGACATATATAAATTACATAATTATGTAAGGAGACAAGTGTCGGATACTTGTGGTTGAGCTACTACAACCATGCTATATAGCATCAGGTCACACAAGCATGCAGAAAATGATTGTCAAGTGCCAACGCTCGTAGACTGTAAACATCATCTGTTCTCAGTTACACTCACTCACTACTGAGTTCCAAAGTGTCTTTGGAAGCAACATAAGTCCAAAAACTGTTTGTCAGGAGTTTCATTGATTCGATTTCTGTAGATAAGCAGAGGCATCCAAGCCTGAGATCACCATGTATGTAGCCAACAATCTGCTTGTGCGGTGTAAAACACGCTGTCATTGGTGTCTACAGCAGTGGAAATGCTTTCTTTATTATGATCGATCTGCCCATCTAACAGTCTGATGGATGGATCTAAGTTTGACAGATGCCACAAAAGCAGGGTTATGTTGAAATGTTGAGTATAAGCTGTATTAGGCTATGTCTCCACTGCACACATTTTCAGTCATTTTTTCAACGTTTTTCATTTTCTAAAACTGCTGAAAAAACAAATGAAAACAGGTCCCATCGACTTTAATAGTAAAAATGTTCTATATTAACCACAGAACGTTTTTTTTCTGCTCGTTTTTGGTATTGGTTGTTTTTTGTAACATGTTCGAAAAAAAAGGACATAGCAGAGCAGAAAATTTACTCTAGAAGTCTATGTAAACCCCCGGACTTTTTTGCCGCAGTTTTTGGCATGGTTTTTGCCGTGGTTCTGCTGAAATGTAGAGTAACAGGCTATGTCTCCACTGCCCACATTTTCAGTAGTTTTTTCAGCGTTTTTCATTTTCTTCAACTGCTGAAAAAACAAATGAAAACAGGTCCCATCGACTTTAATAGTAAAAATGTTCTATAGTAACCACAGAATGTTTTTTTTCTGCTCGTTTTTGGTATTGGTTGTATTTTGTAGAATGTTCCAAAAAAAAGGACATAGCAGGGCAGAAAATTTACTCTAGAAGTCTATGTAAACCCCCGGACTTTTTTGTCGCGGTTTTTGGCACGGTTTTTGCCGTGGTTCTGCTGAAAAACTGCACAGGTGTTTAACAAGGTATATGGATTTTGCATACATTAAAAACTGCTCCAAAACAGTCCAAAAAATGCACCAAAAACTGAAAACCACCCAAACTCATCGGAAACTCAGCTGCTTTGGATAAAAAACTGATGTTCGAAGCAGTTTTTAGGTTTTGGTTTTCCAAGAGTTTTTTGCCCTATGCTGTGTGGCCCTAGCCTAACTTGATGAAGAAGGTATTTTGATACTTTTTACTAGGTCTTTTAGTTCCAAGGAAGGACGATCTGAAATCATTCCAAACGTCCAACATTGTGAAGAGAACGTTTTTTATTTTAGCATGACTATTAAGTCATGTATAAAGTCCATAAAAAAAAGTTTGAAAAACTGGATCGGACCTAATAGAGCCCAACTGACAACCAATCAAACATTTATGAAGTTTAGTGAATGCCAACTTAAAGGTAGGTCCCATGACCAATCATCTGAATGGATGTGAATCCTTAAAATCATATTCAAAAAGCCGAGTGGAAAGCCTAAAAAAGTGTAGGATGTTTTACATGAGGTATCAGCTCCACATAGAGCTGTTCTCAATTCAAGGTAGTGTCTACTTTAAATCAAATATTCCTTTATTAGACTGGTCCCCTAACAAAAGCTGATTAGGGAATCCCTCTATTGGGAACACGAACAACCAGCTGTAACCTGCAGTGAAACCTAGCAGGATCTGTACAGTTTTCCTGAAGTAATACCAGAGAATAAAATAATGAAATACAGAAATCAATGGGATGTCAATGTAATGCATAGACATTCTATGTAGCTGCTTTCATCACTAAAGGCCTTACTTTGAGAAAACCTTTATATACTAGGGTATTTCAAAATGACTTTCTTAAATTAAACAACCCCGAATAGTCTTTGTTTTATCTAAGCAAAATAATTAAGAAGAGTATTTTTAAAGAAAAACCTTGGGAACATTTTCTTGTCTAATCTTTCGTACATAGTATAAATGGCACACCGTTTATTTTAAGCACAAAATTACTTCATTTATTCTAGCATTGCTTGATAGAGGAAGAGAAATAAAATTTCTGACTCTCCATGCACATAACAGTCAAGTTTTAGATGATCCTGAGGTCCATATAATATACAACACTGAGTTGGCCTTCATCAGGAAGGACCCAAGTGGTTAGTGGAGAGAGGCGTAGAGGTATACTTAACTTCATGCAAACAACGCACACCTATGCCTCTCTCAACCCACCACTGTGGTCCCTCCTGATGAAGACCAACCAGGCCGAAATGCTGAACCATGTAAACCTGAATGCTATGTGCATGGAGAGTTACAATATTAATTTATCTTTCCGTACTGCGCAGAGCTGGAATTGTGTATTGCGCAAACAGTGTGCCGGGGATTTATCCTATGTATTCAGTGGATTTAGCCTTTCCATTAAGCACCTGACAACATAATAAGGTGTGCTTTACCCCTTTACTTTACAAATGTACAATGTTTTGGCATACTAAGGGAGTCGGAATGTACCCAGCCAACTCTGCTGTGAATTGAGCCTTGCAACACGTCTGCTGAAATTAATACAAATCGCTTAAATTACACATTTGATCTAGAGACTCAGTTGTCATCTGTCTGTAAGAAAAAATTCCATGTGCGTCATCAAGCTGCTTATTAGAATAATTTAATATATCTACGTTTAAAACATAGAAAGTCCAAACATCATTTTACTTTAAAAAAAAATGTTTAGTTTACAAAATCAACAGGAAAATTAGCCCCTAATCTCACAGTTTATTCATTGTGGAAATAAATGAGTTCTGGTATATTTCCGGTTACTTTATCAAATATGACAGCGTAAACAAAGTGCAGCAGTGTCAAACGCTCATGTGTAGGAGGATTTAAAGGTACTACTATGTGCTGTCGACAGTACTATTAAGGGACATTTTAACAGGATATGCAAACAAATTAGAATGGTCATTTTTGGGGCACATTATTTTCATGATTTAGAGGGAGAACACAACTTAATCAAGCTAAAAAATAAACACGTAACCCCATGGGGTGCACGAAAGCCTGATCAGGGTCACAATGGTTTGTGAAGCAGCAGACAGAAGATTGTAACAGCACAGCTGAGAGGCGTGTGTTTTATGTGTTAAAGACACTATGCTGGTTAATGACCTAACTGTGTCATAGTTCCCCAGGCCTCTTAGACTCCAAAATTAACTTTAAACTAATTACTGTCTCCGTATGTTTATATATTCCATATACTACAAGGTCAGCACTGGATATTTAACAACCCATTATGAGTCTATTTTAATTCTGCATAAATGATAATTAGTACATTCCATAACGTTCTTAAAGATCATGATATATTCTGTTACTGAATTCTAGCAATAATGTTATCAGATTTGTAGGTCATTAAGAGATATTATTTCTATGTATAGCTACAATCTGAAATGTTTTACTTTGTACGCACCAAATCCAACATAGTGGTCTATTATTAGCGCTTGTTAAAAATATATTAAAAAAGGATACTAGGAACAGATTAAAGTGAACCTGTCAGGTGGTTTCTGCTATCCTATGATAAAGGGAGAGAAGCTGAGCTCTGTGATATATATATGATTTGGAGCAGGATTTCTGAGTAAACAACAGAGAAAATCCTAACCGGACTCCTTAAGAGACAGTGTAAGTCTTTCTGACCCCACCCACATACAGTGATTGACAGCTTTCCCTGTATCAGTGTGTGTACAGCGCAAACTGTATGTGGGCGGGGTAACCAGTACTTTCACTTTTTGTTTTTCTATTTTATCTCTTTCACCTATCTTATCACAGAGCTCAGCTTCTCTCCCTCTATCACATCCTGCTGTCAGATAGGGCAGCATAAACCACCTGACAGGTTACCTTCAAGTTCAGGATGTAACCTTGTTCTGCTCACAAGCACTTACTTTATTTAGGCCTGGTTCACATCAGCGTCAGAAGTTCCATTTGAAGCCTCTGTTGCAAATTCCATTGGGAATACACAGCAAGAGCTAAACAGAACAAACTGCGCAATTTTTTTCCATGAAAATAAAGCAATAGGGTCCGTAGGCCGCCATTGGTTTCTGTTTTAAAACAGGTCCAGCTCTACCTCTGCAGTGGATATTCCGAACAGTATCTCCAATGCAGCTGTGAACCAGGCCTTACCACTATAATACAACCCTACAAACAACAATATACCTGGGAAAATAAAACAATATTACAACAATAGGGAAATGATGGCTTGGACAACCAAATGTAACTAACAACCAAAAAGAAGGGAAGACCAATATTCAAGAATCATAGAAAAAACTTTATTCATCATAATAAATGTAAAAACATACTACAAAATACCATGTATAAAATGAACGAACCCCCAAAAATGCCACCACCCAGATAAAACAAGAAACACAAACACAGGGGTCTAGGGTCACATGTATAATGAATAATAATCCATGTGAAAAAAATATATAATAAAGGCACAGAAAAATCAATGGTATTCTGAAATGTATGACACCAAATAAAAAAAAGATACTATACCGTAAGTGTGTCCAATAACCAAATAAATGGTGACAGCTAGACCCTTATGCTGCCCCGACGCACGTTTCGCTGACGCTTTTTCAAGTGGAAAAAATATTATTTTGTTAAACGTAGTAGTAAAACTCTAGGTCTAAGACTTTCTTTGTTGCCTATAGCAACTAATCAGAGCTCCCCTTTTATTTCATAAAGTGCTCTGAAAAAATTAAAGAGGGGTTCTGAATGGTTGTTATGGGCAGCAAAGAAAGTCTTAGACATATACAGTTTTCATACATGTCCCCCTTGGTTTTAATGAAATAGTGTTGAACTGCAGAATACAATGTCATTCATAACATAAGAAAAAGTCTGTAAAAACAAAGCCCAACAAGAGATGGCAAAATAGCTTTTTTTATTACAAACCACAGACAATTTTTTGGGGATTTTTAATATATTATATAGTACATTAAAGGGTGCCATTAAAAGATTCAACTTGTCCAGCAAAGTTCAAGCCCTCCTATGTCTATGTTGTCAGGAAAAGAAAACAAGTTATGGCTCTTGGGAGATAGGGAAAAAAAAATTGGCTGGTTCTTAAGTGGTTAAGCATTATGTATCACTATCATATTTTATTTCAGGCTGCTTTTCGTCCACCTCGTGGACGAGAACAAAATGCTGTTAGAGGCCATGGCTCAACAACTTTTACAATGTTACATGGTCAACAACTTTATCCAGGTGAAGTTGTTGCGCACTAGATGAGTTACAGACATGGAAAAGTTATCTTATAATATTTACATAAGTACCTTACATACAGAAATATCTGGAATTATCAGGATGGAATGTGAGCTTCCCTATCTCATATGATATTCTATTCTGCAAGGAAGTAGGATGGAAAAGTTTAACAACTTTCAACATTTGAAACATCGTCATATAATAAGGAATTTCTTGCATATAATATGGACATTTTAACTAAGCACAGGTGGCACATGCCTCATTACCATATACATGATAAATTACTTTGTCAGTAAAGACTTATATTTCAGTTAACAAAACGTTCCATCCAGAACATCATCCCTTAGGGTGTGTTCCCACGGCACAGGACAAATACCGGTCGGTTTGCCGGCCTGTTTTTGTCCTGTTTTGCGGCCGTCCCCACGGCCACGAGGGAGGGGGGGGGGGATTTTCTCCGCATTGATGGGAGTAAAGCCCTCCCCCTTCACATTGGCTAGCACAGATTCCGTCCGGAAGCCGGACGGAAGATTGTGCTTGCACAATGTTTTGCGGCCGGAAAAACCGCCGGCCGGAAAACCCGTGCAGTGGGGACTGCTGCACGGGTTTTACCATAGAGCACCATTGTGCTAATTTTCGGCCGGTTTTTCAGGCGGTCTGAAAAACCTCAAACCGGCTGAAGAACCGGCCGAAAACTCGTGCCGTGGGGACATGCCCTTATTGCTACATACACTATAAAGGCACCAGCATCCTGATTAGCATGTATGTCCAGTAGATAATTAATCTGCTGGGCATGCACGTTAGTCAGGAAGCCGTCATTTCTATAGTGCAGCTGCCCATGGCCCTTCCTGAATGCAGTGTTACACTACTTTGTATGGTGTGACGTTTCATTCAGGGAGGACAGTAGACGGCTACACTATAGAAGTGCCAGCCTGCGAAATGACTAGCACGCATGGCCAGTAGATAATTATCTGCTGGCATGCATGCTAGTCAGGAGGCCATTGCTTCTATACTGTAGCTGCCCACCAGCCTCCCTGAACATAATTTTACAAAGCACTATGACACTGTGCTCAGGGAGGGCCTTAGGCGGCTATACTAAGAGAAGCGATGCCCTCCTGACTAGCGTGCATGCCCAGCATGAGTATGTGCACTAGTCAGGAGGCCGGAGCCTTTATAGTGTAAGTAGTAGTAAGGGATGACGTTCCTAATGTAACGTCATCATTTATTACCTTAAACATAATACTGTAAATAATGTAAAAGCACAAAATGGAAAATGCAAGTAAATGTAATAAAGTGTATAAAGATTGTTTTTGCCATAATGCTTTCATTTTGCTTAATAACATTTAAAAAGTGAACCATTAATAATGTAAAAACACATAAGGCAACATGTATGATCTAGGCGCATAGAGGCCAGATCTAAATAGCTTTAAAGCAGTATAGAATGAACCAGAATGTATGAACCTGTTCTACTGCGGGTCATACATTTGGCACATTGTAGTTCCACTACGACAACTCAGGCTCCAGTAAACCCCTTATAACTTGATCTGCCTGTCCCAGCAGTAATGCGCCCAGTTTTGCCGTCCTCCTCTCATAAATGTGTAGAATCATACGGTTGTGCTGCAACACACCTACAGAACGCCTCCATATCTTGGGCGCACTACTAAGTGCCACGGGCACCACATCATGCGTCTAATTTTGGATATAGATATATTATCATATAGGTGAGAAGGGACCAATCAGGACACTGCAGTCATGTGACATGTAGACAACGCATAGCATACCATTTACTGTCCAGGTATAATATGCATGTGTAAGACTAAGACTGACACTTACCAATAGTGATCCAAATACATGGGTTATTGGGTAAGTTCTGGTCAAAGAAATATATACAGTACCAACCATCTATTGTCAATCTTTACTCAAGCAGAGAAATACTTGAAAGTAACACTTTACACCAGGCTTCCTCAAACTGCGGCCCTCCAGCTGTTGAGAAACTACAACTCTCATCATGCCCACTGTTATAGATTATATAAATGTTGATGAGAGTTGTAGGTTGAGGATGGAGGGCCGCAGTTTGAGGATGCCTGCTTTACACTCTATTTGATGGTCAAATAAAAAATGGCCAAGGCTTGCAGAAGTGTTAACTTGCCAACACCAGAATGCCAATGTAACAGCTTGTATTTCTCAAACATCACCATTGTGCATATAAAACAAAATAATAAGGAATTTCTTGCATATTACTTGGACATTTTAATTCATGGCTTTATCCCCATATATATGATGAATTTCATTGTCAGTAAAAGACATATCTTACAGAGGACCCATTGAGTGGGCTGTACCCCCTCAGTTAAAAGTTGCCATACTTTTAATACCTGTGAGCTGAATGCCTGTTTAGCTGACGGCTGTCCCTGGCAATCCCTGATACACATGCACTCACTTTTCAATTGAGCATGCTCATTTTTTTCATAGGCAAAAGAGAGCAAAACCACAGCCAGAAACCTTTGACAGTGGCTTATCTCTAGAAAAAAAAATAAAAGGATCTGGGGTTTAAATTCAACATGCCCGATTCTTCTTTCTTCCTATATCTTGTGTTACAGGTGTGGGCCCCCCATGCACTTTAGTCGGATGGTGTTGGGTTTGGCCAAATTTTCGCTAATATTTATGGGTCCTTAAGCCCAATCCACATGAATACAGTAGGCCGTGGTAATCTGCACCCATGTTTTCCATCTTGACTTGGACTAAGTATAATGATGGTGTGAACAAACACTGGTATATTTTCTATTGAGGGACCTCTTCTTTCTTTACTCATATCCTTGAAACTCTCACTTGAAGTTGATCATCAGTCAAAACCTCAGCTATATAGTAATCATGTCCTACAGCCCCTTTGATTGGTAAACAGCCTTTTTGCTTACGCACACCATGATTGTGCTTCCAAGTAACTGTAATTGCTTGCAGTTTCTATAAATGTCTGTTGCCATGATATCATGCTCTAGCAAATGACTATTTCTATATCCCTTTAGAGGATTTTAGTTTTAATTAAATACAACCCTGTCTTGTGTCTCATATTCCCTTGAGCACTCTACTACCAGCACTACATAACAGTAAAATTAACAGAAAGGCTTAAACGGCACAGTATATGTGTCACTGCCAACCCACATCAAGGTAATGTGCAAGTTATTTGCCAAAACTTTTGATGTCTTTTTTTTTAATATTCAGAAAGTCCCCAACTTATAAACCATGGGATCGTTTTTATTTTAGACTAGTGTCTCCTTTTTTGTCTATTTGATGTTGGACATTTGTGCAATATCGTGCAATAACGAATTTCCATCTGTATTAGATTTGCTATTAACAGATCTTGGTGGCTACATTGCATATATGCCTACAAAAAAGCAAGGCTTCCCTCCACCATCTGGAATTTTCACAAAATCACAAAATATCAGGCAGCAGCAGAGAACAGTAGCTTGCACACCAAGATTTACAGTGGTGAACCACGGCTATGTAGATTATATCTGTCCCCCCTAGCCTGCCCTCTGATATATCCTTCACCCATTAGTCATCATCTGTCTGTTTAGGGAAAAGAAGGTTTTAGACTTGATATCTCAGGAATGTAGCTGTGTTTTATCTATGTAGACCACTGCAGATCCTAGAAGTCATGAGTTTTACAGCCTTTAATCCATACAACCTATGAGAAACACTCATTTCCTCTTTGATGCTCCAGAGCTGCATATGTCATGTGAAGAATGTCCAAGGTATAAGTAGCCCCTGTATATGGTAGGTAAACTTTGTTGTAAAACGAAAGTAATCTAATGGACTGAAGAGTGTTTTCACAAGATATACTGTTCTGGAATACTGTAATACAGCTGCAAGGAGAATAGGAATCATTCCCAGAATGTCTCACTTACACTAAAGCCACCTAAAGGGAACGTGTAATCAGGAAATGACCTATAGTTTAACTCATGTTTTTATGTAAAACACATTTTATAAGAATTTTTGGTTATTTTTTTTTATTCTCCATATCACTATCAATTTTTTAACAAATTCTTAAGTTTTCACTTTGACCACTAGGCCTAGTAATAGTCTGACATTTCCTGTTCTGTAGAGAAAAAGTTTCAGCAGTCTCCTCATTATCAGCATAGGCAGTATTACACTGAAAGGTGACACCAATGTGTATAGATAACACAGGATCCACCACTCACAATAGGAGATGTCACAGCTCCCCCTCTCCCTGCACATTGACTTCTTCCCAGGTCATAGAGCATGCCTAAAAAACTCTCATATAGAAGTCAATAGATCTCCTCCTGTTCACAGGTTTCTATGTTCATGATGCTGCTTTAAAGCATCTCTCTAAAAGTTGTTGAAAGCAGCTCAGTCAAGAATGCTGTCCCCATAGTCTTAGAAAACAGAATTTAAAAAATCTACAATACAAAAATAAAAACGGCTTAGAAGAAAACAATCTGAAGAATATCAATATCTCATTTAATTAGTAAAAAAAAAAATTGTGATAGATTCCCTTTAAACTTCTCATGACACAATTGCATGTCTTAGAAATACACTGTTCCCTCAACATGCAATATTAATTGGATTCAGGGCGAAATTTGTAAGTTGAAACCATTGTGTGTTTAACTCTGTGGTAAACTATTAATTAATTCCAAGGCTCTAAAATGTCACTGACATAAAGATTAACAAAACCTAAGCAGACAACTAATACAGATAGAGCAAATCCTTACATAAAACAGCCAGAAAGAGCTGCTGGAAGCTGGAAATCTCTTTCTATGTTGAGGACAGGAGCTTCTTTGGGTCATGTACTTAATACACAATATATTAGAAAAAGAAAATGTGGCTGCGCACACTTGGTGCCCAAATGAACCACTCATCCGGGCAAATGTAGAGCAGCACAGGACATGTAGTACCGCACTGTACTGTAGAGAGGATCAACTAGACCGCCAATCACTGCATGCACTTCACTAATACAGAGTTTTTACATGTAAAATGTTCATGATAATTGGTTGAATCTTTCAGTCAATCACATGAGCCGTAGATCAGCAGTGTCTGTAACACTTTAGGGCCCATGTATGAAAACAAACTAACTTTCTTTTTTTTTTTCTCATAAAGTATAATTTAGTACATTGATAGGGGAAATCAGTTACTATTCACTTAGGCCTCATGTATGAAAAGTTTCTAGATCTAAGACTTTCCTTGTTGCCCATAGCAACCAATCACAGCTCCCCTTTCATTTTTTCAGAGCAATATATAAATTGAAAGGGAATCTCTGATTGGTTGCTATGGGCAACAAAGAAAGTCTTAGACCTAGACAGTTTTCATAAATGAAGCCCTTTATGTTGTGTGATAACAGGATAAGATTTCCCAGGAAAGACCACTGTATGTTGAAAACATTGTATTCTAAGGCCATTGTCACTTGAGGAACCACTGTACTGCATAATTTATGGCTAGTGGATAGACAATTAACATTGTGTGTAAAACTTTATGGTCACCAAAAAAATGCCAATATTGGCTGCTTTTTCAATTAACTTACATACATGGCCATTTTTTAAGTTTTGGAGGAAGATAAATATACTCTTGCAAAATCCTATCCCTTTTTCTTAGGGCATGTTCACACTGCGTTTTTGGACGAGGCTTTGGGCGAGGTTTTGGAGCGTTTCCTCGCCCAAAGCCTCGTCCAAACCACATCAAAACCTCACCTGAACACGCTTCTTCAGACGGGGTTTTTGACAAGGTTTTAATCAGGTTTTGGATCAGGTTTTCGCCCATACAAATGAATAGCCAGGACAAAACCGCGCCAAAAACACGACAAAACCGCGCTAAAAACCACACTGAAAACCGCGCCTAAAACACGCTTCAAGAATTGACATGACACTTTTTTTTCATTGCTTCCAAAGAAGCACGTAAAAACCTCATCATGTGTGAACTACAACGAGGTTTTACATAGGAATCAATTAAGTGAACTGGGGCCGTTTTGGACGAGGAAACGCTCAAAAAACCTCGTCCAAAACCTCATCCAAAAACGCCGTGTGAGCATGGCCTTAAGATATTAAACTTAGGGCCAAATGTATGAAACTGTTTAGATCTAATACGCATTTTTTGCCCATAGTAACCTATGGGCAAAAAAGTGAGTTTTAGACCTAAACAGGTTCATACATGTGGCCCTTAATGTCTAAGAGTATATTCCTCAATGTGTTACCTTAACAGAAAAATGAGTAAGATTTTATTAAATCTGATCTACACGCTGCAAAATAAAAAGCTTGCCCAAAATTGATTTTCCCCTTTGATTTCAATTGGGAAGCAACAAATTCACAATTAAAATATATTGTTCTTGATTTGCCAGGCATGCTGCAATTCCAAAGCTAAAACTGCAGCTATTGAATACATTGAGTTTTTTCATTTCACATTATCATTTTCCACACCAAATTTGAAACCGCAAATCCTTACCAAATTTCTGCAGATTTATTTTTGGAAATATGGCAGATTTTCTGCAGCAAATCCACAACATTTCATACCTTAATGGGGTGCAGCGCCCGTAAAAGCTTTTCATTCTAGAGGTTAGTGTGGATTGCAACCTACTTTCCCCTCCTTTCCCCCGAAAATTATCAATGTACCTGCTTTCATGTCGAAAGCTAAACCCTTAATATAAAATAAGTATCAAGTCATTTATAGAATAATAGAATTAAGGAAACCTTTACAAATTTATTTTTGACACCCACTGGTCTTTGCAGTACACAACTTCAGCAATTTCCTTCTACAGTAATCGTCCTAACATGGGTGAATCTCTCAAAATATTTTCCTGTCTCGGAGATCATTAAAAATACACCATTCCTGTTGTAAAGGGGAAACTTGTTAATGATCATTCGTTTAGGGGGCTTTCACACAGCGCAGTTTTGGTGCAGTTTTAACTGTGCTCCAATTAAACTACATTTATAAGCTTCATGCACTTGTCTAAACTGTTTGGAAAGTGAGTAATCAATTATTGTGTTTGTGATCCACAAGACTTCAGACACAGTAATTGATGACTTACTTGAAACACCTTTCCAAACAATTTAGACAACTGAAAGAAGCTTGCTGGTAATAAAGGCAGTTTAATTGGAGCACAGATAAAACTGGACCAAAACTGCACTGTGTGAAAGCACCCATAGGGAAGTAATTGCTAATAGTGATTTGTACCTATGTTATAGTTGGTACCTAATGAAAGGAGTGTACCAGAAAAGCAAACTTAATATACATAGTTATAACAAAATGTGTTAGGCTCCAATAACAAGGAATATCAACTAATTATATGTATTTTAGTGTACTGTAGTGTAGTGTAAAATAATAGTAAAAAGAATAATAAATAGTAAACTTGCATTATTTCATCATTAGTCTTTGTGTGTAAGCCCGACGATGTAGTAAATGTTACTTTTTCATAAGGTTTAGAAAAATAGACCATAACACATAGCACAGCTCCAGAAGAAGTCAGATTTGGAAAGATCACAGCTGCTAGTCTTGGAATACATTGCTTAGTGGTCATTTACAATTAATATTAATGAATGGCAGATGACAGATGTTTATATCCTTTTCTTTGCCAGGCATTGCTAAACAAAAGCATAGTGCTTTATTTTAACTCCTAGTCAGTGATGATTTTCTGCCCATACAGATTAAATCATTTCAGACCCGCTTTGTGTGGAAACAAAACTCTATTCTTCTTCTAGCCATACATCCATTTTCTTTCCACATAATATGTTGTGTCATTGGAATTAATTAAATAAGACCTATCACCTTACTTATGCTCCTTTATAAAGGCACCTAGACCGAATGTATGCTTACATTCCAATTTTATCAAATATTTCTAGAGATTGAGCAGAATTTATGTCTTAAAGACTTTTAACAACACAAAATTGTAAACATGCTAAATGTATAAAACCAGCCATTTGCAATAAATGAATTAGATATATAAAATGTAGACCTTTGCGTAAGAATTCAGGTGACAAAAGCAGATCTTTATCATCCACTGTGGTCTGAGACATCATCTGGGCAGCTTCATATACCCTTATCTGTAAAAAAAAAATATGTCTATTGCCTTGAAGTAATCTATGCCCTTCCCATTAGGAGCAATAGCTCAGAGCTGTGGCTAAGGTCTGGTTCACATCTGCGTTGGAGGTTCCCTTAAGAGTCTCTGGTGCAGATTCTGTCAAAAATTATGGAAAAAATAACATGCAGCTAATTTTTAGTAGATGCCTACCACAACTTGAGACTTGAGGGACCCTACTGTAGGGATGTTGTGTCCTCTGACGCAGATAGGAACCAGGCATTAGTGCCAAGTAACCATGGTATGAGAAACCAGCAAGTAACACGGCAAATAGAAGCTTAATTAAAAGTCTGAAACAGACAAGTAAAAATTTTTTTAGTGGGGGAGCAGTGCTAGGAAAATGGGTAGATTAAGAGATAACTTTTTGTATCTTCGCATCAAAATAGTTCCATTTTGAGATACATCTAGATTTATTTATTAACTTTTATTAACTCTTTTTTTGGGGGGATAACAAAAAGGTTCACATTTTTGTGTCACTGCATCCAAAAAACCTATAATATTTAGCAAAAGCTAAAAAAAGGCTTGTTTTTGGCATGAGCTATAGTTTTTATTGCTATCAAATTAGGGTGACTTCTGTATCGCTTTGAGTGAATTTTTTGGGAGGTGGAATTAACAACACAGTTTTTCTGGCTTTCTTTTTTATTTATATTTTTAACAACTCTTTTGTGTGCTTAAGTGACTTTATATTCTGGTTTGTTATGAATTGTGTGCAGTTTTTATTGTTAGTATTGCTACATAAGAAAACAGGATGGTTTTTTTTGGGCTTTATGTTCAATGAGTTTTTAAATGTTTTTTTTCACACTTTCAACTATTTTTTATTGTTTGTTTCTACTTCCACTAAGGGACTTGAATATATGATTTCTTGATTGCTTCTTCAATACCCTGCAGTACTGGCAGTGTATTATGCCTATCAGAGTAACAGTGACAGGCATCTTGCAATACCTAAAATATGTATTAAGATAGCAGACCTAAGAGTCAATTGTGAGGTTCCTGGCGTAGCTAAAGACTCATGGGCCCAGGTGCAAAACTTCAGCTTAGGCTCCCTCTACTCCCAGACATAGTCTGTGGACTAATACTTTTCAACAACAGGTTCCCTACTTGGCGTGGCGGATATGTGCTGTGTAGCATGCTGCAGAAAAATATTTCTATTAAAAGGAATTGTTCAACAGAATAAAACTCATTTCAAATGGGCCCAAAAAAAACAACTTATTTAGACAAAGCATCTGTTCTCCCCCCCCCCCTCAAAAAAAATGTTTTAAGGTGAACAGGGAAAAATGCAATTGTGGCTTCTGTTTTTGTTGGAGTTTATGCTGAACTGTTTAATTGACATGTTATCTGTATTCTCTGGGTGTCAGTACAAGGGCCACATTATCACTACTATATAGTGACTAATACCACCATAATATTACTGACCAAAACGGTATACAAGACCAATAATACCAATAACAACAATACACAAAGACCAAATAATGCCCCACATACAACTACCATATAGTGGCTAATGCTACATACTGTTACTGACCAAATCAATATACCAAGATCAATCATTCCAATAACAACAATATACAAGGATCAAATAACACCGCCACATTATGACCACATATCACCACCATAAACGGTTTAAATAATACCATCGTACTGTTACTGAATATAAACCATTACAAGACCACTATTAAAATCATACAATGACCATATAGTGGCAGTTGTACACTGGCTCTGCAGCCATATAAGTGATTACAGGGCAGTTACATTTAGTGACTCACAGGTGACGTCTTATCTATTGAGAATCGTTCTCTTTCCTTTTTCTTTCTCCATCCAGTCCAGACCACCATGATGACTTCTCCCAGCCATGAATCCCTGCAGAATTTACAACACAAACACGTTAGGCTATGTCCACACTGCACATGATTACGATCGTATCTGCGGCGCTTTTCGTTTTTTAAAAGCGCCGGAGATACGATCGTCAGTGTGGTGCCATAGACGGCAATAGAAAAGACGAGTTGCTGTCTACACAGCTCGTCTTTTCTCTGCCCGTCTTTCGGCAGCGGCGTATTATACAACATGTTGTATAATACGCCGGTGCTTCTCGTCTTCTTGACGTCTTCCCATACAATGCTATTGTATGGGGGACGTCGGGAAAACGAGAAGCGGCCGCGGCTTTTGCACAAAGCGTGACAAAAGCCGCGGTCCTGCATCAGAGAAAAAACGGCCGCTTTTTTTTCTCTGATGCAGTGTAGACATAGCCTTAAACTCCAAACAGTGAAAGTGCCCCCATTAAACTATTAGGCCACCAGTTGTGCCACCAGTAGGTAGGAACACACTACATATAGTAGACCGCCATCCCCAATTAAACAGGCGGATAGGAATACGCTTCTTTTAGGTAGGCTAGATCTTAAAAATTAGTCAGATAAGTAGGCAGACTGTTCATATTAAGTCGGTAAAGTCCCCCTTCAGTATAGGGCCCTTCTAGAAGGTATGTAAGTAGGTAGAGCCCCCTCTAGTAGATAGATAGAGCCTCCTATGGTATGTAGGCAGGTAGATAGGACCCTTGTAGTAGGTAGGCAGGTAGATAGGACTCCTTCTGGTAGATAGGCAGGTAGATAGGGCCCCTTCTAGTAGGTAGCTAGGCAGATAGGGCCCCTTATGATAGGTAGGCAGGTATACAGGGCCAGTTACAGCAGGTAGGCAAGTATATAGGGCCAGTTATAGAAGGTAGGGTGGTATATAGGGCCAGTTATAGCAGGTAAGCAGGTATATAGGGTCAGTTATTGCAGGTAGGGTGGTATATAGGGCCAGTTATAACAGGTAGGTAGGTATAGAGGGCCAGTTAAAGCAGGTAGGCAGGTATATAGGGTCAGTTATGATAGATACCCCCCCATTAAAAAAATAAATAATGAAAATACTCACCTTGGCACTCCAGGCTGTTCCTCTGCCAAACACGTCTTCCAGAGCGAGCAGCATGACGTCATCACGCCGCCCAATCCGGGATGCCAGTTCCGCCGTCTACTAGGCCCTAAAGCCTAGGCATAGGCTTAGGGCCTAGTACAGGCCACTGCCTTCAGTGGGCTAAGCGGCCGGCATCAGGTGTATAACACCCCCCCCCCCCCCCCTTTGGCTCAGCTACTGTCTGCACTGTGCATGCGGTGGCTGTGAATGCTGTATCGCTGGGTCTATGATACACCTGTGGGCCCCCCCTAGCTCACGGGCCCGGTCAGAACCCTGTAGCTACGCCACTGATAGCAACCCATTGGCACCCCGTGGTCATATTGTGGGAGGGGCTGATGGGCTGGAAGAGGAATCCGCTAACTTATTAAACCACTTACTTGCTGCAGACGCAACAAAAATGGTCCACAAATGCTCACTACTCATAATTTAGTAAAATAAATAATAAATTTAAAATTATAGTTCAGTCAAAAAAAAAGCTCTGATTGGTCATGTAGCCTAAAAACTGTATCTCGTCCAAAACGCTTCCAAAACGCCCCCAGTTAATTTCATTGATTCCTATGTAAGGGCATGTTCACACGGCGTTTTTGGACGAGGTTTTAGGAGCGTTTCCTCGCCCAAAACCTCGTCCAAAACGCCCCCAGTTAATTTAATTGATTCCTATGTAAGGGCATGTTCACACGGCGTTTTTGGACGAGGTTTTGGACGAGGTTTTCGGAGCGTTTCCTCGCTCAAAACCTCTTCCAAAACGCTTCCAAAACGCCCCCAGTTCATGTTATTTATTCCTATGTAAAACCTCGTTGTAGTTCACACACGACAAGGTTTTTACACGCTTCTCTGGAAGCAATGAAAAAGAAGTATCATGTCAATTCTTGAAGAGCGTTGTCAGCACGGTCTTTGGCGCGGTTTTTAGTGTGGTTTTTAGCGCGGTTTTTGTCCTGGCTATTCATTTGTATGGGTGAAAACCTCGTCGAAAACCTGATCCAAAACCTGATCAAAGCCTCGTCAAAAACCTCGTCTGAAGAAGCGTGTTTCAGGCGAGGTTTTGATGGGGTTTGGACGAGGTTTTGGGCGAAGAAACGCACCGAAAACCTCGTCCAAAACGCTGTGTGAACATGCCCTAAGACTTTCTTGGTTGCCCATAGCAACCAATCAGAGCTTCCTTTTAATTTTATATAGTGCTCTGAAAAAATTAAAGGGGAGCTCTGATTGGTTGCTATGGGAAACAAACACAATCTTACACCTAGACAGTTTTCATACATACCTCCCTCTTCATTCTTGATCCCTGTTTCTGAGGTTGAGAGGCTTGGTCCAGGCTGTACAGGAAAGGCAGCTGTTTATGGTAGTCATTACCCTTGTCTCTGGCAACACGTGAATGTGCAGCTCACCAGTAATAGGTGTCAATGGAAAGTCAAATCAAGATAATCTGTTATGGTTGGTGTAACTGTTCTTTAGAAGCTGTGTGTCTATTTTCCTGATTGATAGTTAAAGATCTAGCCATACACCATGACTTTCTGTAAAGGTTGGTGCAACCTACATCACCAAGCAATGTTGCCAATTAATTATCAGTAGCAACATGTACTATATCAGAAATTGAGGAAATGTTTCAAGTTTTTGGTTTCAGCATCACTGATTTTTGTTTTATTCTATTTAATATCAGATATATAAATGTATTAGCCTAATATCTACCAAAAGTGTATTCAAAATACCTCCTATAGGCTAAAACTTAACTTTTAAGGATACATCCAACACAAAATTAATATTCTGTAAAATAAACATTGAATAAAATATAATGTAATCGACAGCACTCTTATTATTCATTAGAAAACTTTTATTATATAACCATATTGATATCATAAAAGCGACAGAAACAAATGTTAACGTTTTCGGTCATACAAGACCTTCTTCAAAGTTGTCGCTTATTACATTAAATAGATTTGCAGTGCTTTGTGAAATGCCGACCGTAGCTCGGTCTGTTCAAGAGAGGCGTAGAGCGTTAAACCTTATATAATAAAAGTTTTCTAATGAACAAGAAGAAGAGTGCTGTTGATTACATTATATTTGATGGATTTGGATTGGAATTATCTTTTGATCTAGCACCATACTGCATATAGTGTGCCGAGCAAGCATATATTTAATAAACATTGTAGACAGCCCCTACTTTTAAGAGTACTGATACTAAAAGCTAAGTATCAAAAACAAAGATAGGACCAATCCTAAATAGAAATGAGGAAGGAATCATATATGAAAATATTTTCCAGACTCATGTGATCCTCCAATAATTCATCGTTGTTTGTATCAGAATGTATCTTTCGTCCCATGGAGGGACTCCTTCAAAGGCAACAGTAGGAAAAATTGGGTGTACTGGGAAAATATCAGTTAAATAGTTAAATAGGTAGGTAATAGGTAGATAATACCAATAACCTAACAAAACACCCTATTAATTCTACTAGTGGCAAGGTTAGCCAACTCGAAAGGGCAAAACATACTCTAAGAATTGTGTTCCTAAAAGATTCTACTACTACAATTACCAAACCTAAATTTCCGTGTCTAACTCAGAATATTGCTTCTTTAGGAGGAACACGAGTAGACAAAAACAGCGACAAAATAGCAATAATAGAGATATTAACTTATCAAATAGATTGTGATTAACTTTCACTGACAATGCTAACTGAGCCAAAAATAGTAAAAAACACGATATATTCAGTGTTTCCAGTGCACTCCTAGGGTGTCATGCATCAAGGAAGGCGAAGTGAATAGTCGAGTCTCATTTTCAGTGTATAATGCGCCTGATGTATGAAAGTGGTTTTTGTGCATTCATAAAATGTGTGTATACCGTTCGGCCACACCTTGTGCGCATTACGGAACTTAGGTGCATAAGTAATGCGCCTAACATGTATTAATGTTATGGACAGGTTGGAAATAAGAGAAAAGTCATTAGAATAGCATGATCAGTGTAGGAAAATGATGTACTGATCCAACCAGGAGAAACACAGGTCCAGCAATACTGTACTGTGCTGGCTCTTGCTGTAGTAGATTTAAAGGGTGTGGAGCAGCAAAATTAAATTTCAATTTAGTGTAGTAAAAATTAAAAATATAAACAATCTGAACAAATCATCAGGTGGGTTATTTAATGTAAATCAGTTTAAGATTTATGAATTTTAAATTTACAGTTATTAGGAGATATTTTATATTTTGGGGACTTATATATTTTTATATTAATTTTATGATAAAATTTTTCATTAAATTTAAATTATTAAATTTTATATGTTTGATACTTATAATAAATTACTTTTTCTTTAATTGTAATGGTGTAAGTTGAGAAATAGGGCCATTTTGCCTTACAGCTAATCTCAGCTTCACTTCACATCCTGTGGCTCGGCAAACCACATTGAAATTAGGTCTGTGTCGGAGCAGTAATGCGCTAGCCTTTGCCAACCACTTTCATTTATGTGTTAATATTACGAATGTGGTGCGACACGCCTCCATCATGCCCCCGATTGACTCTCAGGTTTACGGTCATTAGAGTGTCGAGTTTCGAACAATGCGCTTAACACATGTTCGGTGCATATCGAACTTCGTGACTGCCCAGTTAGGTGCATTGTACGCCAGAAAAAGGGTGAAAAACCTTTCATACATATCACCCCTAGTCTTCATTCTTGATCCCTGTTTCTGATGGAAGGTTTGGTCTAGACTGTGCAGGAAATGCAGCTGTTTATGGTAGTCATAACTCTTGTCTCTAGCATCGAGTAGATGTGCAGGTCATCAGTAATTAGCGTCAATGATGAGTCAAACCAAGACAATCTGTTATGGTTGGTGTAACTGACCCTTAGAAGCTGTGTGTGTATAGTTATAGATATAGCAATACACCATGACTTTCTGTAAAGGTTGGTACAACCTGCATTGTATAACCATGCTGACTGTTAGGCCTGGTTCACACGGCTTAAAGCCGACGTAATTGCGGACGGTTTTCGCCGCAAATTCGCTGATTGCCGTGCAGCGGGGGGACCGGAGCTCGCCCAGACCCCATAGACACTCATTATTCACGGCGCGTACATGCCGGGAAATATGTGCATGTCACTTTCTCCCCCTCGGGTCTTGGAGCGGGGAGGAGAGAAGAATCATGTTCTCTATGAGAACCTGTGGATTAGTAATGATGTATGACAGCGCAAATACGGCGCGCAGTACGGCTGGAATCAGTCCCAGAATAAGCCGTGTGAACAGCCTCTTAGTTGTCAATAGCGACATGTTAGGCCTGGTTCACATCTGCGTTGTGCTTTCCGTTGTTCTTCTCTGTTTGGGAGATAGAAATAAGCAAAAAAAAGATGCCTATTCATTTTTGTGGAGTTTTTAAGCTATTAGTTTGCATCAGTTTGTCTCTGTTCTATCAGGTATCGTTTTGTTTTGACTGATGCACTATTTTTTTGGGATATCTGACAGACAAGACCTTTTAGGTTTTTTTTTTTACATTGAAGTCTATGGTGAACGGATGCAAACAGATAGCTTTCTGTTTGCATCAGTTTGTACATCAGTTAATGGATCCATTTTTTTCCCTTATTCCATTCACAACAGAAGATCCAACACAGATGTGAACCAGTCCTTATGCTATTTCAGAAGGAAAGAAAATGTTTCATGTTTTTTGTTTAAGCATCACTTTTTTTTTGTTTTACTCTACTTCCTCTTTAAACTAGGGACGTGACACACAGTTTTTCTTGGCAGAAACTGAGAGATTTGTCTGAGTGATTTTCTAAGTATTTAGGGCTTCAGACAAAATAGCTTTTTCCAGTACGAATGAGAGAGCATGTTGTAAACCTGTCATATCTAGGGCTTAGGCAGGTAACCCTATCAGGAGTGAAGAAAAAGAAATAAAAAGTGACCTATCCTTTGGCTATGTCCGATAGCTTAATTATTATAAAGATAGAAAATTGCTATGTATTGTTTTTCTAGGGTTACAGATGCTGGTTTCTCACTGGAAACATTTAACGCATATCTATAGGTAGTGACATCTGGACAGTTCCCAAAGCTCTTAAGCTGGTTATATATCTAAAGGTTCTTGTTCTCGCTTACCACTTCAGGGTGGGGCCATTTTCTTCCATTCATGATCATGTAGAGTTTAATTTTTTTAGTGCATGGAGGTGGGAAAGCTATAATGCTTTCTTGTACCTAATTATTTGTCTTATTTTTTACTTTTTACTCTATTACACAAAGCTTTTTTGTTATATCATTCTATCATTGGAATTGTTATAATATCAGGGAAAATGGTAAAAGAAAAGAAAAGATGTGTTTTCTTTTTTTATTAATCGACCAAAAAGGTGCTATAAACATATAGGGGACAGTATGAAGATCGGCGCGTCGAAGACGCTGTTTTCAGTTTTTTTCCGTGAACCTGAATGATGTATGTCGGCGTCGAAGTGCGTCATAAGGAGGCAAAACTTCGATGCTTGACAGACAGACCACATTGAAACAGGATCTGCCTGTCGGGAGCTTTAATTGCGCTCACATTGGGCCGACCAGCATTCATACATGCGTTGTTGTTTTGAGTGTGGTTTGGGGGTGTGGTGGGGGGGTTGGGGGGGCGGGTGGGGGGGGGTTGTCCCGCCCAGAACGCACCTTCATATTAGGTGCATTAGAAAGTGCGAACTTTGCGGCCTAATGGCCGAACACATAGGGGAAGTGCGTCCGACAGCGGAGCCGGCACAGAGAGGCGCATTATATGCCAGAAAACCGGCGAAAATGGCGATCATACATGTCCCCCATAGTTTCAGGGTAGTCTGGATGGGGCCACAGGTTGCAGTTTGGCCTATCGGTGTTTTTTTTCTATTTTTATTTGGCTTAGTTTTTATTTTTTATTTCTTTATTTTACACACTGTGCCCCTTATAAAGTCAGAAGACCTTTTGGGGATATGTTTTACAACATTTTTCTCTTTTCTTATGTTGGTTTTCCCTGTCATTGGTCCAATATGTCATACAGCCCTCAGAATTTATTGCAATGCTGAACTGAGTCTGTTAAGACCCAGGAGTTAGTTCAGTTACCCATCTTAGCAAAAAAAAATGATCACCAGGGCCAGAAACAGGAAGCCTTCAGGTTGCCTGTAAAGCTTTATGCCCCCCTGGACACTCATGAGTGCTGTTATCATTAGGCAGTCGGGGAACAGGGACAGTAATAAACTGTTCCTTCCTTCTCTCTGAAGAGTCTGGCTGTCACTGACAGCAGGCACCACATTTATGCAGCTCCTTGATCTCGTTCTGGAACAACCTTACAGAGTCACTTGCAAACAGGCTGGACATTATTAGTCATTTGGCAGTCCGCAAATGGTTAAAGGGGTTGTCTCACTCCATCGATTCATCTTACCTCAGTCCTGTTTCGTCAGCTTCATTTTTTAATTCAGGAGCGTTTACTGGCTTTACTGGCCTGCAGTGAGGAGCTGCTGAGGACATCGGGTCTGTAACTATAGCAACCAGCGATGGCAGCTTATCAGGAGAGATCAAACAGGTCTGTAGCTGTAGCAACCTGAGGAGCTGATGCAGCCCATACAATAAGGGATATTCTTTCCTCTATCATATAACCCTATATATCACAAAGCTCAACTTCTCTCCTCTATCATATAACCCTATATACCACAGAACTCAGCTTCTCTCCTCTATCATATAACCCTATATATCAAAGCAGCTCTGCTTATTCCTCTCTCATATAACCATATTATCAAGAGTCAGCTCCTTCTTATCATATAATCCTATGTTCAACAGAGCTCAAGTTCTCTCAGCTATTTATATAATCCTATATATCAACAGAGCTCAGTTCTTTCCCTATCATATAACCTATATATCACAGAGCTCAGCTTCTTTCCCTCTATCACATCTTGCTCTCAGGTAGGGCAGCATTCACGTGAATTATGAGTTTTTACTTGGTTGTCTCCATGGTTACATAGTACAATGTGTGTAGTCTTATCCATAAGTCAAATATCCATTCCCAGCAGACCTGTGAGTTTTTATGATGGTTCTGTTTAAACTAATCCCAACAATCCTGCCTGATCTCATTGACTTATAATCAGGTTCCTCGAGATTCATTCAAGATTCATTAATTCTTTCCTGGATCTCCTCGTACCTCATGTCGGACCTTCAGCGTCTCTCATTTCACTCACCTCTCCCCCGGCAACTCCTTGTTGGTTTTTATGTGTGTCCCAGGGGTCAGTCTGGGTCCTTACTTTTCTCTATCTACACTCGTGGCCTCGGGTAGATATTGCATCACCGGTTCCTTTACACGGTAGGTGAGATACCCAATCTACATCTACCGGCCCAGACGTCACTCTGTACTTCCGGATCTGACTGTCTGTCTACCAGATCCTCCTTCTTCTCATCACGTTCCTAAAAACTAAATGTGGCGTGAAATACAGAACTATCATCTTCGCACCGTCCCACTTAACTTGCCCTAAAACTCTTATCTCAGTCAAGCTCTACACTTCCACGGTCCGCATGCCGCCTGCCTTGTGGGTAATCCTAGACTCCACTCTTTCTTTCAAACCACCATCCAAACCTCACCTTACTGCCGCCTCCACCTGAAAAACATCTCTCCATCCGCTCATTCCTCAACTATGACACTACAAATATGCTAGTCCATCCTTGTATCTCTAGCCTTAGACTACGCAAACATCCTTCTCTGGGGCCATCCCCAGCTAGCACCCTCGCTACCTCCACTCATCCTAACTTGTGCCGATCTTATCCACCTTCTCCTCGCTACTCCCTGCCAATCCCTTCACTGGCTTTCCCATTGCGCCAGCGTATTCATTTCAAGTATAACCAGACCTACAAGGCTCTCCCTGCCTCACCCTTCTATACATCTTGCCTATTTCCTAATATCTCCCCTCCCGCACTCTCGTCCTCACAGGACCTTCTTCATGCTCTCCCCTTATCAGATCCTCACACAACCCGTCTTCCATGACTTTCCCGTGTTCACCCACAATTGGTACTCGCTGCCCAACACATCAGACTCCACTCCACTTTACAAACCTTCAAAAGCCACCTGAAAACCCTTTCTTCAGGCTTGCCTATAACTACACTAACCCGCGTCATACTTCCTCCACAAATGGTCTGCCCCTAACTCCTGTCTCAGTCCCCTCCTTGTAGTTTGTAAGCCTCGTGGGTAGGGTCCTCTCTCCCCTCTGTTGCGCCACTCGTCTTATTCAACTCATTTTGTATTGTTTTTGACTATTTTATGTTCTGGTAGGAATTGGGGTTCAGAATGTACAGCGCCCTGGAATCAATGGTGCTTTAAAATACTTAATAATAATAATTATTAAAAAAAAAGTATTTTTGATGTCATTAATAACATTGCAGATCACTGTAGCCCTTGACAGAGGGCAAAAAAACACAAATGTGACAAAGCCTTTTTTTCCTTCTCTAGTTTCTCTCTTCCACTTAAGGTTAGCAAAATGAAAGGGTATGGGTGGTGGGTGGTGGGACATAACTGTAGTCTGACTAAGTTTATTTGTAGCCTGTGCCCATGGAGACACATAGCTGCTCACTGAAGCTGCATTCACAAAATGGTAGTATGGTTGCATGTTCAATGAGCATGACTGTACAACCGTAAATAGCCTTTTTCTACTAAAGGACAAAAATAGTGTTCCCCTTCTATCCCTAAGAAGTATTCATAGTGATGGTCCACTCATTAAGGCATTCTCATATTTGCTTTGTCTTGCATCTCTGCTTCAGTTATTGCAAAATACACAGGCGAATCACATTATTATGATCTGTATCATGAGTGGACAAAAGGCACCAGTGTGAATAAGCACCATGGAAACTATGGAGCACCATGTGACAGTGATGTGGGGGTAAGTTTATACGAAGATTTTGCAAATGGCCAAAATGCTACAGGGGGGCGGCATACAGCCAAAATGAACCAAAATGCAAAAAAGGGGGCTTTTTTGAAGCGATGAATGGGCATGACTTCAATGAAGGTGTTTTGGTAAAAGGACTTCGATTTTCACTGCAGTATCAGAATTGGACCTCCAAAGAGTGGCAAAGGGTTGTCTTCTCCAATGAGTCAAGTTTTCTCCTGTAGATGAATGTTGGCATGTCAGATGAGAAACATCAGAGAAGAAACACCTTGCAGCCATTGCTGGAAGAACACAAGCTGGTAATGCCCTGTTTCCTGAAAATAAGACATCCCCGAAATAAAGACTGTGCATTTTTTTTATGCAATTCAGAGTTTTGGGCTGCTTTGCGTTTTTGTGATGAAATCACTCTTATATTAATAATGTTGATTTTTTTTTCAACAATAACTGTGAATTATTGTTCATAAAAAATAAGCTCCCTAAAAATAAGTCTTACTCGTTTTAGGACAAAAAATTAAAATAAGACACTGTTTATTATCGGGAAACAGGGTGGCATATTTTGGGTTTGGGGGAATGGTTTGCACTTTGCTGGACCACTCATCCATGTGGAAGGCCACTAAACCAAATTTGGGTCTAAAACTATCTTGTTTTAAAATTTCACCCAACATGTGATTGTCGTGGCAGATGGGACTTCAAGCAAAAAAATTTACTCCATATGGCAGAAATGGCGATATTGTTAAAAGAGCAACTAAGGTTTTTAAAAGGCTAGCCTAATCGTCTTTTTTCACCCCAAGGATCTCCCCCAACACCCCCCCAGCAGCTTGAGGTGTTCTGCATCAGCATGCCCAGATACCTGTGACAACCTACCAGAACCTTTTGAGTATCCAAATCTGTTAGCTGCTTCCACGTGAAAATTTTGGGGGGTTACCCAAAAATTTTTGGTGGTCTTTTTTAATGAATTAAATGTTATAGGGGAAAAACAAATTAAAAAAATTCTCTTCACATGTGATTCTCTAGTGCTTTTTCTTTTCTGCATGTATCCTCCCTTATCGAGCAGCAGTATTTCTGAATTATTTTTCAAAGACTTGTAATACTGTATCAAAAAGCAAATCTCCAAACTCCAAGAATTTTTAACCTATTTAGATTAAATAAAAGTTATTTATAGGCATATCTTCCTTTCCCAGAACCACTATCCACAAACCTCTGTAGATATTGTTAACCCCTCATTTTGTAAGAAAAAATATTGTTACTTCCTATTTATGCATCCTTATTTCTTCTTAAAGATCTAGGTGGGCAATCAAGTCCAAACAAAATTAATACCTGTCTACATATGTTCAATAACATCAAACGAGGAGGAAACTCCTTTGGTACCACATATCTTAAATGGGTTGTCTCACTGTAGACATTGATGGCATATCGCTAGTCTGTACTCATTTATTTCAGAACTTCAGGGTAGGTGCTGGTCCCACACCTATTAGACAAGAAAAATCTATCCAGTTGTCTGTCTGTGTATCTATCTATCTAGTTGTGAATTGTGAAATAGATACAAGTGCTTTATTTCATGTCCACTGGCAGTGGAGTTTCCTTTTTTATCTATTTATCTATCTATCTATCTATCTATCTATCTATCTATCTATCTATCTATCTATCTATCTATCTATCTATCTATCTGTCATTATTATATTTTAGAGAGCCATTAGTTCCAGGGCGCTCTACATTCTATCTATCTGTCTGTCTGTCTATCTATGTATCTATCTATCTATCCATCTATCCCCACAAACCCCTTAGATTATTGACCACTGATAAAATGTAATTTTCTTAAAGATGCATTATAAAATAATACAATGATTACCATTATCTTAGTTGGTTTAACTGGAGTAAGGATGCCACCCAGTGGTGGTTCCAAAGTTTGCAAGTAAAGTTTAGGCATTTTAATACTTAGTCATAATAAATTTCCTTGTACCCTATTAATCCATGATGGTGCAATAACAGATTACAAATTAATATATACTTACAATTAGTTCAAGCCAAAATAAGAGAAGTAATCTGCAGGTTATCTTGATATTTACAAACAAGTCATATACTTCTTTCTACAGCAAGACACAGAGGCTGTAATATTAAACAGTAGCTTGTCTATATGCATTTGGAAAAAACTAATAATATGACCGCAATTAATTTTTAACAGTGTCTTTGTCATCAAGATCATAGGAAAAAATCTCTACTGATGCTTTAAAGCATTGATCATGTTTAACTTATGTGCTGTGAACACAGCTTCCATTGATCACATGTGGCATTACATGGTATTCTTCCTTAACTTCAAGCACATGTGATCTCTTCGTTTTTCATTAGAATTCAACTAAAATGAGAGAATATATGATAAAATTTATTCACAAATGACTCACGAAGACACATACTAACAGTGAACTCACGAAGCATTAAAATGCATGAAGGTCTTTACATACTTATACAACTGTTATTCTCTATACATGCATAAAATAATGTCTAAATGCACATTATTTGAAGGGTGTGTCCCTAAGGCTAAGATTCACACCAGCTTAAACTTGTGACGTATCTCAGTCCCAGCCATTACGGCTATCCACAGTCCTCATAGAGACTATGGATTACGTCTCCTCCCCTGCTCGCACAATACGACGAGCAGGGAGATAAGTGACATGTCAATTATTCACGGCGTATACGCCGTCCCGCCCCTGCACAGATGGCATAGTTGAGGATGAAATACGTCCCGCAATTATTGCCGTGTGAACCCTGCCTAACTCTTATGCCTCTCTGTGGTTCCAAAGCCGCCATACATTCAGGGTAACAGGCTCCATTCACATTGATTATAAGTACCTCAAGTAAAAAGATACTTTGGGTTACAAAAGTATTTATACCCCTTGAACTGTTCCTCATTTTTAAATGTTACAGCCACAAACTTAAATGTAATTTATTGATATTTTATATGATAAAGCAACACAAAGTAGCGAGTATTTGAAGTGATATGAAAATGATATGTGCTTTTCCAAATGTCTGCAAATTAAAAATCTGAAAAGTGTAGCTTGCATATGTATTCATAGTACAAAACGTGGTTAGGGTCAGCACTGAAGTCCCATTAGAATGTAGGGTAAGTGAGTGATGCAACAGACCCATCCAAAGCGGGGATAGCCAAACCCCAGTAGTCAAATCCCCAGGAAAAAATAGTAGTTGATGTCAGCATAAAACAACTCCTTTTATTAGAATCCTAAGTACATGAAGCTACGTTTTCGTCTCCAAAAAACAGATGAGTCCATTATACAGAGCATAAATCACAAGTGTCAGAGTGCCTCAATATATAATAAAATCTATTGCATCATCATCTTAAACACCCAATCACAAAAGATCAGGGCATCATAACCCCGATCCATCGATAATTCATACAAAATTAAAGTGACATTTAAAAACATATAAGACTGAAACAAGCGGGACCTATAGCAGGTGTGATATAACTTACAGAACTCGCGTCCACCAACTGTTACTGTCGCCTTGTGTCTAACTTCCCAGGGCGCCGCAGCCGAACTCGGCGTCTATAAAACTCTACTTGCCATGACCCAAAACCGGGCGCGCATGTCTGTTATGATCAAGCCTCACGCATCCAGTGCGCTTGTCATGAGCCCAGTACCTGGCGAAACCATGAAGATTACTAACCAACATTAAATGAAAAGCATCGATTAGAAGGCTGCATATAATGAGATCAATCAAGAACCCATAACGGAGCTCACTAATGTACAAAGGCGATATAGATGTCATCCACTACCAACTATGCAGAACGCCGTCACAGATTATGTTGACAGACGTTCCCAAATGGTCAGGGAGCACTCATCACCATCCGTACCCACAAAGTGTGAACCTGGTGGGAAGCGCAGCATCCAAGCCATTCATGTCCCCAAAAAGGTTCCATCTCATTATGCTTACCAATCAAACTGACATAAATCAATGAAGCTGATCCCATTATAAATCCTATACACACATCATCAAAAGACGTTATTTATTAATCATCATGGACGATGTACCAGTTATATTTGGTCCCGCTTATTCTTGTCTCCATCCTATAAGGAATAAAACGTAGATCAAAAAATCGTTATAAAATATACTTGTTTGGAATATTAAAAAACATAATAACTTAATTATTTGAACAAAGGGCACATTAAAATCTACCTTATATCGAAGAATATGTACTAATTCATAACCTGATTATTATTGGAATTCCAGATAAGTCCAGAGGGATGGAGAGCAATCAATATAAAAATCCATTGTAATAATTCTTTCCTCAAGAGTAACTTTTATCCTGTCCCCTCCCCATTAATGTGGGAACATGATCAATGATCCTTAACCTCAACTGAGAAAATAGAATGAATAATGATCGTGAGTGAAATGACGACAACTGGTAGGTCGAGCATTTTACAACGTATAGTGCTCTTGTGTATTGTTTAATTCCTCTCCCTTACTTCCATAGGTTGTTTCACCAATATATATTTTGCTTGCAAGGGCATGCGATCTAAAATATGGCAAGAGGACGGTGCGACCCATGTAAACCTTCCCTGATATGTTATATAATGGGTTTAAAACCTGAACTCTGTGTTAGATAAAAAGTATCACCTTTAAAATAGTCCAAATTATTACCAATGCTACAGATTTAAGAAGGGAAGCAAGCCTCATCTTTGGTAGGGGCTAACAAAGGGGGTCTGCCTCAACTCCGAGACCATTGGTAAATCTGACTTAACAGTTTAATCCCCAGTAAGTTTCATCTTCACCTATAGGCCATCCATAGGATCTCAGAGAATTCTGAAATAATAGGGAAGCCTCTCTGAAATAAATGCCAATACCTTTCTCAAATTCTCTGCTAATCTTACCCCCCATTAACTTGTAAAGTAGAAACAAAGGGTATTTCTTTGATTTTTGCTTTCTAATCATGACCCTTTAACATATCTTCTCATCCATTCCTTTTAACCGTGTTCTATGCTTCCCCAACAATTTTTCCTGTGTAACCCCTTTGTATACATTTGTCACACAATTCCTCCACTCTTCTCTCTATCCTAGAATCCTCAAGACCCCTAAATCCTTCTAACCCATAACAATTGGCCTCCCAAGTAGTGGAATTCAACAGTATGCTTAGATGATAGCTATTATAAAGAATAGGTTATGTTTCCTATCCCATTTGTCCTCCATGATAAAAATGGATCTGTCTCTAATCGCATATCCCTCACAAAGACCTTATTAATCCAAAAACTGATAAAGACGTCTTAGATACCGACCTATAGTAAATTGCAAGACCTGGTCTGCATTGAATAAAGGTATAGATGAAAGAGCTCCAATTCCTCCGCAGAACCTGTCCAAATTAAAAAAACATCATCTATGTAGCGCCACCAACGCAGGATGTGATCCAGAAAAAACCAGAAAGGAAAATTCATTCATCCTCCACATCTGCCATATAGAAGTTAGCAAAACTGGGGGCCACATGGACCCATAGTGTGCCGCGTTTCAGCAAGAAGAACCTTTCCCCAACGAGAAAATAGTTCCCTTCGGTTTGGGAGGACAGTCCCCAAAAGGGATAAATGATAAAAACGCGAGTAATCTCAAATCACATCCCTCGATCAGCAATCGCCCCTATATACTAGCCAGAGACCGGCAGTAAAGTTCAAAGGAAGGTGTCGAAGTTGACACCACAACAAAGACACCAGAAAAAATTCATCCGGTAAATTCATGCCATGTATTTTGATGAGAAAAATCCTACGTGTGTCCTTTATATATGGAGGGAGCAGTCGTGCGAAGGACCCTCAAAATTCTATCAAGAAAAATTGCAATTTTACTAAAAAATCGATCCCACGACCCGAAACAATGGGTCTCCCCGGTGGGTCAATTAAGGTTTTATGTATTATGGGAGAATATATAAGATAGGAGTAACTGGAGATGCAATCTTGAGAAAATTTCCCCAATATGACATCAAAGATGTTTTTCACACATATAGCTCTATCAATAATCCCATTAATTTCCTTCATAATCATGACATCTGGGTCACGACTTAGTTGGATATATACATCTTGATCATTTAGCTGACGGTCAATCTCAAAGTCATATTTAACCCTATCCATTACCACGACTGCTCCCCCCTTATCGGCTGGTTTAATAACTATCAATGGATTCTCCATCAGCCCATTAAGTAGTTATCTTCACTCTCCCGTCAGTCAAATTAGGTCGTCCCTGTATATCCTGATTTTTGAGTGCTCTCATCCTCTCCGTAGTTAATTGGATGTATGTCTCAACAATATGGTTATTCTGTGGAGGTGAAAAATCACTCTTAGCTCTTAACCCCAGATCCTTAAATTGAATAATACTAGCGGATTGTTCACCTCCACTAGCATCCATTTGTCTATCTTGAAAAAAAACTTTAAGCGTAAAGCCGTCTAAGAAAAAGTTTTGCATATAACATCTCAAATTGAAACCCCTCGACAGGGTGTAAGATGGACTGAAATGACAATCCCTTGATTAATGACCCTTTTATTTCTAAATCAGAGAGTACACAGAAGAAATGTTGACACAAGATTCACCTCATTAACTATCTGGGAGGATTGCGCTGTTACTGGTTTCATCCGATCTTCTCCTGTATGTTTGTGTATCCCTTTCTGAACAGTCCTCTTTTACTCTGCTCTCCCTATGTTTGCGGCCGCCCTCCTATATTTGTCTTCCACCTTCCTGATTTTGTAATTCTAAAAAATCCGAATCTCATGGAATTCATCAGTGGGAAATCTTAATCCCACGGTGGTGTAACCGAATTTAGGGCGACCAAACCTTTGGAATCATCTCCCTTGTGTTGCAAATTTACTCTGCTTTCCTTGCCAAATGTAGACTTTCCCCTTCCTGGTAGTCCTCCAAGATCCCTATGTCCACTTAGCCCTCCTTCATTTCTTTCAGTTTCAGCTCTATATCTTGTCAATTTTTGTCCCAATTTATCCATAAATTTATCATACTCATTAGATGTCATCAAAGATTTTAACTGCATCTCAAAATTTAAACACCCCCAGCTCTTAGGGTAAGTTTCTTTTTCTGTCAAAAAACCCCTCAAAATTCAATAGAAATCATTTCAAATTCGCATACTTTGATAATGCTCTCAAATTTGTTGCAAAATTCTTCATCATGCAAGAAAAATGTAGGTCGTAAATTAGGGCGTAGACCTCTTGGGATCCGTTGAACTCGTTAATAACTCCATAAGTGAATTCAGGTGCAATTCAGTAGAAATTTTAACTTTCTTACTATCCTGTCCACTTACACTCTTCTAATAATATCAATTGATGGTAAACTTAGAAATAATACATCACAACTGGTACATTTCAACAGTCTATGTACATCAATCTTCAGTATATACCAAATCGGTTACTACATTACGGACTTCTGGGTACAGAAACATTTTTCAGGACTAGGGTGTGTAAAATCACACACCACCAGGGTTAATCTCCTCGTGCACGATCCATAAGGCTTCCAAATCCATAGTACAAAACGTGGTTAGGGTACAGCACAGAAGTCCCATTAGTAATGTAGGTAAGGAGGTGGATCAACATACCATCCAAAGCTGGAATAGCCAAACCCCCTGTAACAAATCCCTCCAATACCTCAATATAACCAATTTCCTCAATATCATTGAACATACAGCCGGTCTCTTGCCGTATCTATGGGCCTGAGCTGACGCAGGATGTTGATTTGAGATACTCGCGGTTTATTCCTTTCTCTTTGGAGACTGCCTCACCGGAACTATTTTCTCGTTGGGACAGGTTCTTTTTGCAGAAACGCGGCACAGCAATGTGTCCAATGTAGCCGCCCACTTATCTAACATCTATATGGAAGCTGTGATGAAGAATGCATTTACCATTCTGGTTTTTTTCTCGTATCAACATCCTGCTTTGGGTGGCAGCAACATATGAAGATGTTTTTATTAATTTAGGAGACAGGTTCTGCGAGGAATTGTAAGCACATCTTCTATACCTTAATCAATTCAGACCAGGTCAGCAATTTACTAAGTGGTATCAAAGACGTCTTTACAGTTTTTGGAAAATCTAAGGTCTATGTGAGGAATTTGCGATTAGAGACAGATCTTTTATCAAGAGACGGAAGGAACACCTACTTCTTTATAAATAGCTATGCACCCTAAGCATATGTATATATTCTCCCGCCCCTTGGAGCCAATTGTTTGAGGGTTAGAAGGATAGTTCCTCTGAGGATTCTAGAGTAGAGAGAAGAGTGTAGGAAATGTTGTGACAAATTTATACAAAGGGGTGTACCCCAGAATATTGTTTGGGAAGCATAGAACAACGGTTATAATGAAAGGGTAAGAGAAGAGATACATAAGGTCCCATGATAGAAAACAAAATCAACTAAAACCCTTTGTTTTCCCACATTACAGTTCCACTGGTGGGTAAGATAGGCAGAGAATGTTGAGATAGGATTGGGGCATTTATTACAGAGAGGCTTCCCTACTATTTCAGAATTTCTCTGAGATCCCTATGATGGCCCTATAGAGAAGTAGAAACTTACGGGATAATTAAGAACTCGTTAAGGTCAGATATTACCATGTTCCTGAGTTTGAGGCAGAGACCTTATTTAGCCCCCTCCAAGAGAATGTGCTGCTTCCTTGGCTTAAACTGTAGCAAATGTAATCATTTTATTAAAGTTGATACTTTTTTCACCCACAGTCAGTGTAAACCCATTAAAAACAGGGAAGGTTTACATGTCTCTACGTCCTATGGCATATAGTATGATCACATGCCCTTGCAGCAAAATAATTAATTGGAGAAACAACCATGGAAGTAAGGGAGAGGAGTAACAAACACATGAGCACTAATACGTTGTAAAAAACTGCTCAGACTACCAGTTGCTCGAGCCCATTTCATCGAACATAATATTCCTATTATCTGCATTGAGTGTTCAGTGATCAAAGATCATGTTCCCCCACTTAAACGGGGATGGGACCGGTGGAAAAGTTGCTCTTTGAGGAAAGAATACAATGGATTTTAAATTGAATGCTCTCCATCCCTCTGGACTTAAAACTGAATGCAATACTACCAGGTTTATGAATTTTGTACATAATCTTCGATAACGGTATATACTTGCCCTTTGTTCAAATAATTAAGTAATTATGATTTAATATTCAAACACGTATATTATATCAACGATTTTTTTGATCTACGTTATATTATCCTAAAGGAGTAAGACCAGAATAAGCGGCGACCAATATAACAGGTCATCGTTCCATGTATGCTTACTATAAACCTCTTTATGATGATGGTGTATAAGATTTAAAATGGATCTATCCTCATTTGATTTATGTCCAGTTGAAGTTGCTAGCAATTATGATGATGGAACCTTTTTGGGGACCATGACAGGCATGTAGGATGCTGCGCTTTCCACCAGTTCACACTATGGTTGAGTTACTGATAGAGTATGATTGCTCCTGCCCATTTGGGAAACTCTGTCAACATAATCTGGAATGGGCGTTGCCATAGTTGTTAGTGATACATCTATATCGGCCCTTTGTCATTAGTTGAGCTCCTTATGTGTTCCTTTGATTGATCCTCTTATATTCAGCCTTCTAAACGATGCATTTCAACTTAAAGTTTTATTGGGGGGATAGTAATCTTCCGGTTTCGCCAGACTGGCAACAGACACGCGCACTGGATGCGTGAGCTTGATACACTAACAGACATGGCTCCGCCCGGTTTGTGTCATCGCGCATAGCGTTTTGAGAGACCCGAGGTTCGGCGCGGCGCCTGGGATATTAGCACAGGCGCAGTAACAGTTGTGACGCCGAAATTCTGTAAGTAATATCACAACCTGCTAAGAGGGGTGGTCCCGCTTGTTCAGTCTTATATGTTTTTTTATTGTCACATAATTTGTATGAATTTCGATGTGATGGGCTTAAGAGCCTGCTATTTGTGATTAGGGTGTATAAGAGTATGATGATGCACATAGATTTACATATATATTGAGGCACTGACACATGTGATTTTATGCCTTGAAAAGGCTCATCTGTTTTTGAGCCGAAAACGTAGCTTCATGTACTTAATTTCTAATAAAGGAGTTGTTTTATGCTGACATCCAACTACTATTTTTTCCTGCATATGTATTCAGTCCACTGTACTCTGATACCCCTAAATAAATTCCATGGTGACCAATTGACTTTAGAAGTCACCTAATTAGTAAATAAAGTACATCTGAATGTAATTACTCTCAGTATAACTACAGATATTTTGTGAAGGCCTTAAAGTATCTTGAAAACTGAGTAACACACCAGACAGCGCAGTTGTGGAAAAGTGTATTGCAGGGTTAGGTTTTAAAAAAAAAATAGACTGAGCTCTTAAAATCACACAGAGCACTGTTCAGTCCATCATCTGTAAATTTAAGGAATATGGCACAACTGCTAACCTTCCAAGACATGGCACCATTTAAAACGGGCAGCCCAAAAAAGGGAGATCACTAAAGAGAACCGCCAAGGGGTAAGGGCACCTGGAGGATTTGCAGAATCCACAGCTCGGGGGGAGAATCTGTTCAAAAACTATTAAATCGCGAATCTAAAAACTGGCCTTTATGGAAGAGTGGCAAGAAGAAAGCCATTTTTGAAAGCAAGCATTAAGAAGTCCGATTTTCAGTATTCAAAAAGCTATGTAAGGGACACAGAAAGCATTATGAAGAAGGTGCTTTGGTCAGATGAGACTAAAATGTAACTTTTTGGCCTAAATGGGGGAAAACCCCACACTGCTATCACCCGAAACACCATCCCCACTGTGAAGCATGGTGGTGGCAGCATCATGCTGTGGGAAGGCTTAGCTTCAGCAGGGACTGGAAAGCTGGTCAGAGTTCATGGGAAGATTGATGAAACTAAATACAGGACAATCCTGGATAAAAACCTGTTAGAGGCTTCAAAAGACTCGAGACTGGGTGTAGGTTCACCTTCCAGCAGCACAACGACCCTAAACATACAGCCAAAGCTACGATGGAAGGGTTTTTAAACAAACAATTCATGTATTAAAATGGCCCAAAGTCCAGATTTAAATCCCATTGAGAATCTGTGGCAGGACTTGAAAATTGCTGTTCACAAATGTTCTTCAACCAATTTGACCAAGCTATAGTTATTCTGCAAAGAACAACAAAAATTCCAACCCCTAGATGTACAAAACTGCTAGAGACATCCCCCAACAGACTTACAGCTGTCATTGCGGCTAAAGATGGTCCTTCAAAGTATTGACTCAGGGAGGCTTAATACATATGTTTTCCCCACTTTTCAATTTTTTTCATTTGCAAAAAAAATGGAAAACCAATTTTCTTTCCCCTCACAAATATTCTACTTTGTGTTTCTAACACATACAATATCATAAAAACATTTAAGTTTGTGGCCCAAACCCGGGGGGTAACGAGAACCTGGGCCCCATAGCGAACTTTTGGATGGGGCCCCCTCTCCCCCCCCCCCCCTTGCCCCCCTCCCCGACACGAACATTTACCAGGACTTGCGTTAGATAAACAAGGGTAAATACCCCACCCTACAAATTTACCATCAACTGCTCCAAACAAATCCCACTTACCAAAACCAATATTCCAATAACCTATTACATAGGGAAACCCATTTTACCACCAGAAAATGACCCCAAAGTGACTGAATAAAAGCCCTACATATTAGATCAGTACCAAAAACCAATAGTACCCCGATTATGACCTTGTGGTTTTAACCGTGTACCAGACTCTGCAGACTGTATATAACCACCATATAGTGGTAGTCGCCAGTGTACACAGGCTCTGTAGACTGTATATAACCTCCATACAGTGACCCTATAATGGTAGATACCAGGTACACAGGTGCTTTGCAAATAGTTTACTTACATTTAGGGCCTCACAGGTGACGTCTTGTCTGAAGAGTTGTTCACTTTCCCTTTTCTTCTCTATTCGGTCCAGACCTCTATGATGACTTATCCGTCCACCACTCGTCCCTATAGAATTTACAACACAAACACCTGAGACTCCTCACTTTTTTTTATCATTTTCCCAACTGAGTGCCCCCTCCCCTCATGTACAAACTCTCCCCTTTATTTAAAAGGCCCAAATGGTAAGAATTACTCCCCCGGTAATTATGGGGCCCCCCCAGTCGGTATGTAGGTACAACGGGGCCCCCGGGCGGTAGCTAGGCACCCACTGGGCAGTAGCTAGGGGAGACGTAGGCAGCTTCAGGCCCCCGGGCAGTAGCCTTATGGTCCCCTGTAGATTTGAATGGGGCCCCCTGTCTTAGGCCACCCTGTATGTAGAATAGGCCCTCTGTAGATTAGGGCCCTTATAGGCAGAATTTGTCCCCCCCCCGTAGATTAGAGCCCCCTTATAGGCAGAATAGTCCCCCCCGTAGATTAGGACCCCCTTTTAGGCAGAATAGTCCCCCCCCGTAGATTTGGGCCCCCTTTTAGGCAGAATAGTCCCCCCGTATATTAAAGGGCCCCCCCTTTTAAAGGGAGAAATCCCCCCCCCCCGTAGATTAGGACTCCCCTGTAGGCAAAAATTTTTCCCCCCCGTCATAAGCCCCCCGTAGGGATAGTTTCCCCCCTCTAGTTTTTTAGGGCTCCCGTAGGCAAAATTCCCCCCCCCCCCGTTATTAGGGGCCCCCCGTAGGCAAAATTCCCCCCCCCAAATTAATTAAAGGGCCCCCGTAGGAAATTTTTCCCCCCCCATTTAAAAAAGGGGCCCCCGTAGGTAAATTTTTCCCCCCCCAGTAATAGTTTTTCCCCCCCTTAGAATAGTTCCCCCTGTAGGAAAAGTTTCCCCCCCCCGTAAAAAGGGCCCCCCTTGGGAATATTTCCCCCCCCCCCAGTAATAGGTCCCCCTTGTAGGTAGGCCCCCCCGCCAGTATAAAGGGGCCCCCCCCTTTAGGTATAAACCCCCCCCCCGTAATAGGGGCCCCCTTTAGGTATAATCCCCCCCCATTTAAAAGGGCCCCCTTTTAGGTAAAAGCCCCCCCGTTTTAAAAGGGGCCCCCCCGTAGGTAAGTCCCCCCCCCCAGTTAAATGGGCCCCCTTGTTGGTATAACCCCCCCCCCATAATAGGCCCCCTTTTAAAGGGATAAAACCCCCCCCCAGTAAAAAAAGGGGCCCCCCCCTTTGGTATAGCCCCCCCCCCCCAGAAAAGCCCCCTTTTAGGTATAGACCCCCCACCCCAATAAAAGGGCCCCCCTTGTATTTTTAATCCCCCCCCCCTAATAAGGGCCCCCCTTTTAGTATAGACCCCCCCCCCCAGTAAAAGGGCCCCCCTTGTAAAGGGATAAAACCCCCCCCCAGTAATAGGGGCCCCTTTTAGGTATAGACCCCCCCCCCGTAAAGGGCCCCCCCCTTTTAAAGGGAAAGACCCCCCCCCCCAGTAAAGGGCCCCCTTGTAGGGAAAAAGACCCCCCCACCCCAGAAAAAGGGCCCCCTGTAGGTAAGACCCCCCCCCCGAATAGGCCCCCGAAAAAAAAGCCCCCCCCAGAAAAGGCCCCCTTTGTTTGACCCCCCTTTTTCCCGAATTTTGGGCCCCCATAGGTTAAGGGCCCCCCTTCCATAAAAGGGCCCCCTGGGAAGGTTAGACCCCCAGTAAAAGGGCCCCTTGGAGGGATAAAAACCCCCGAGTAATAGGGCCCCCTTTTAGGATAACCCCCCGGGAATAAGGGGCCCCCGGGGGGTATAACCCCCCCCAAATAGGGGGGCCCCCCTTGAGGTAAAATGACCCCCCAGGGAAAAGAGCCCCCTTGGGAGGATGAAAACCCCCCGGGAAAGGGCGGGCCCCCGGGAGGATAGACCCCCCTTTTAAAGGGCCCCCCTTGGAGGTATAGGACCCCCCCAAGGGAAAAGGCCCCTTTTAGGAAAAAACCCCCCCAAAAAAAAAAAACCCCCTTATAAAAGACCCCCCCCGGGTTTGGGCCCCCTTTTTTTTGGAACCCCCCAAAATAAGGGCCCCCGAGGGGAAAAAGGGGGCCCCCGGAAGCCCAGGGGTATAGCAGCTGTGGGCAGTATACAGCTGTAGGCAGGTATGGGCCCGGCGTGGGCAGTAGGGGGCCGGCTGTAGGCAGGTTAGGGAGGTATAAGGCAGTTTAGCGGGAAAGGGCATGTGGGCGGGATGGGCCAGCTGTGGGCGGGTTTTAAAAGGCACTGAAAGGCAGGTATGGGCAGTATGGGCCGGCGTGGCAGTATAGGGCGGGTATAAGGCAGTGAAGGCAGGTTTTTGGCAGGTAGGCAGGGTTTTGGGGCTGTGGGCAGGTATAAGGCAGCTGTGGGCAGGAATAGGCAGGCTGTAGGCAAAAATATCAAAAAAAAAAACCCAACAATCACTTACCGGGACCCCCGGCTCCTCTCCCGCGGTCCCCGCTCTGCTCTATTTTTTTCCCGGCACAGGCGGGTGAATCACAGGCCCGCAGCAGCGTGTAAAACGGGAGCTCCCGGACGCCCGATTCGCGGTCGCCCGAAGGCCACTGCGGAGCACGGACGCTCGCTCTGTCCCCGCATGGTATCCCCACTTATAGCCCCGGGGAGGAGTGCAAAGGTGAAGGAATCGCGGACGTCCCGGGGGCCACCAGCTCCGGACACGTGCGTGTACCGACATTCAGCAATGCGTCCCTGAGGAGCCGCTTTACTAAAGCGCCCCTGTCGGCGCCCGGGCCTTTAACGCGCCACGCGGGACAAAGTACATTTAAAACCTTTTACTTTCGGGGTACGCTTACATTAGAACTTCCCTAAACTCCCCGCCTACGTCTTAAACTATCGGGGGTGACCCTTACTATCGGGGAAACACGGTAGGGCCCCCCTTGTAGGTATAGACCCCCCCCCAGTAATAGGGCCCCCTTGTAGGTATAGACCCCCCCCCAGTAATAGAGCCCCCTTGTAGGTATAGACCCCCCCCCACCCCCCTCACAGACCGGCCCCCAGCCTGCACCCCCGCCCAGTGAACGTTGTGTTCACTGCCGCGGCCCAGGAGTGGCATCACCGGGTTGCACGGTGATAGCACTGTCGCGGGGCCCCCCAAGCCACGGCCCCGGGTAGCAATGCAAACCCCCGGAGTTACGCCCCTGGCTCCAACACTGAAAAATTAGGAACAATTCAAGGGTATGAATACTTTTCCTTCAAATACAAAATGCTAAAAAAAAAAAAACATTTAGCACCTCCATTGCAACTGAAAATGGACACTGGTGCACACTGTTTTGGCTGTAAAAATGCTAATTTTCAAGCACAAAATACAGTGGCACACAGTAAATACTTAAAGGGGTGTTCCGGGATCGAATGCTCATTGGTCCATCGGGGCATGAGTAAAAATAAGATAAAACTCATACTTACCTCCTGGACTCTCCTTATCAGTCCTGGTAGCTGTCCCGGTGATCTCCCCTGCAGCACCGAGCAATCTTCATTCACGTGACAGCTGCAGCCAAGTATAGGCCACAGAGGTCACATGCATGTGACATTGTGGCCTGTGATTGGCTGCGCCTGTCACATGAATGATGAACGCTCACAGGCTACTTTTGGGGTGAATGCACCAGCAGTTAGGACTGAAGGACACTGTCTGGGAGGTAAGTATGAGTTATATCTTCTATTTTTTACTTATGCCCAATGGACCAATGAGCAGTGTTATGACCCGGAACACCCTTTTAAACTCATATAGACATTGAACTCATGAAACATTTATGTATTACTGCTACCCTCTATACATGCAGAAATATAGGTCTTTAGTGCACATTTTGATCAAATTTCAGATAACCACTGCATCAAGGAAACCTCAGGTGGGCATATGGACTTTGATCAAAATGCACACTGAAGACAGTGGGCACCAGTGTCCTTGTTAAGTTGCGATAGAGTTGCTGGCTAACTTTCTTTTTCTTTTTGTGCGTAATGTATAAGTTAGTACATTGATAGGGGAAATTAGTTAGCATTCACTTAGGGCCTCATGTATGAAAACTGTCTAGGTCTAGGCAGAGGTGGAACACTATCCGTTTCCGTTTGGTGTCCATCATTTTAATGGGGAAAAAATGCGATGCCGCACAATTTTTTCCGTCATTTTGACAAAATCTGTTTCAGAGGCTCCAAATGGAACCCTGGACACAGATGAACAAGAACTATGCTCCTTGTTTTAAAAAATTACAAAAGGGAAAATTATTTTTTATGAAAAGGAAGATGCTTTTTCATTGCTTGCACTTTACTTTACTATGCATCTGTAGGGTGTATGACCACCTTAAAAGTGGTCCTATAAATATATATGTATATTTTATTGTTTTAATGTGAAATTATGATGGTGTCTATGTACCTTTACCCAACTTACTCGTGCTTTAAGCATCTGTAGCTTGTATGGCCTGCAGTCAATCAGGAGAGAGGTACCAGAGGATCTTAGGGAGAAGAAGGGAGGGACTGCAGGCATACAATTCGGCTAGTGAGTTCTGTTAGTAGATAGTTGGAGAGTTATTCAGTTCATGCTAAGTGTTCAAGTTGTTTCAGCACAATGGATCGCCTGCACAGAAGCCGGCAGTGGAGCAGGAGCAGGCAGTAACAGCAGCCTGAATGAACATACACTCAGAACCAGAGATAAAGAGAGAGACCAAGTAATAAGAAAGAGATGAGATAGAGAGTAGCAGGGACATGTATGAAAACTGTCTAGGTCTAAAACTTTCTTTGTTGCCCTTAGCAACCAATCAGAGCTCCCTTTCATTTTTTTCAGAGCACTATATGAAATGAGAGGGGCGCTCTGATTGGTTGCTATGGGCAGCAAAGAAAGTCTTAGACCTAGACAGTTTTCATACATGTCCAGAGACATGTGTATAGACTATGTGTAACCATATTCTTTTGGAAAATAATTTCCTTTATTGCAAATAAAGAAAAAAAATACTAACTAATGTGCATTCTAAGACTAGGTTCAGTCCTGCATCCCAGATTCAGTTTGGATCCTTAATCACAGGGGTAGCACCCTATTCATTTCATGACAGATACCAACGACACCTGCATGCTGCGTTAGTATTTCTGTCATTTTTGATGGAATCTGCACCTGAGGTGCCAAATGTAACCTTCGGTGCTGATGGGAACCAGGCCAAAAACATGAGAAATTTTTTGGAGATTATTATTATCCTCTTTGTTAATTGAAACATTGTTACATGCATAATACCCACCCAAAAAACTCTAGTGAGCAGGATACATACTTGTATGGTTCATCAGGGCTAAGACATCAGTAGGTAAATAAGTAATCTAAGGGTATGTCCCCACGGCAGGGTTTTCAGATTTGAAAACCGACTGCCAACCATTCCCATAGACTTGGATAGAAAATAGAAAATCCAAGCTGTAGTCTACACAGACGGTCGGATTCAAATCCGAAAACCGTTCAAAAACTTGGAACGTACATTTTTCCGTGCACTTTTCTGGCAGAACATGTACTGTTCAATGGTTAAGGAGGATGGCCGAAACCGCAAATCGCAGACAGAATCCTAAACACTAAAACCATTCAAAAGATGATAAAATACTGGTTGGATTCTTGATCAGAATCTGACTGGTATTTTGTCACTGCTGTGTGGCCGTACCCTTGGGGGTAGTTCACACAGCGTTTTTGGTCCTCACAATCATATGCGCCGCAGACTCGTTTGTTAGCACTGTTGAAAGTATGCTGATATATTTGCCCTACTTACAGGGGAAATATAGCACCCGATACTGACTGTAGAGCTAATCTTGGTCTGTTAAGACCCAGCAGCTTCTGCAGTTACACAGCCCTGGTGATCACGTGAGTGCCAGAGAGGGCAAGCTTCCAGTTGACCTATATATACTGAACTTATAGACCACTGTGTGTATACAGCAATCAGCAGTGACAATTTTTTATCATTGATGGTGATTTCAGCCACATAACAATGTAAATAAGGTGGATGCACTTATGTAATAGCTAAGTGATATGGTCTCTTTATAAGCTAACTAGAATATTGCATGCTACATACAACTGTTTAAGACCTTCTTGCACGCATGCTTTTTCATTCAGCATGAAATATGCCCTTTTATTTGGCTTGCTTTTTGCACTGGTGACTAAGGAGGAATATAAGTATTTTTCATATGTTGCAATATTTTCAGCCTTGGGTAAGAGCTCTTAACAGCTGTATGATGTTAGGATAGCGTTTGTGGGGGATAATGTCAAACACTCGATATTTGGATGAGTTCCATACAGAAAATAAAAACATATCAAGCTTTTTAATATGCTGTGCTTGCTTGAGCAATACTGTCTAATATCTTTTCTATGTACTCCACAAATCTGCTTTTAGTCACACTCCTTTGGAACAGATCATAGGCTCACTTTAATTAAAAATAAATCTAATTTAAATGTTACCTTGATAAATACCCTAATTCAAATATTCTACAGTTTTGTTCCATAAATTTGATACTGTTGCGCTAACCTAATACAGCAACTTAAAGGGAACCTGTCACACTGAACAATCTATCCCATCTGCAGGCAGCATGTTAAGGATCGGGAAGAACTGAGCAGATTGATATACTGTATAGTTCTGTGGGTAAAGATTTAGTTTAGTAGATTTAGTATGTAGTTCTGTCGGGAAAGTTTAGTTTTTATTCATTTACATCCTTGCTTGTTCTGGGTAAAGAAATTCAGTGGGCTATCTTATCAGTGATTGACAGCCATCTCATACAAAAAAGGCTGTCAATCACTGACTGATAAGACCACCTCCAGAACTCCTTTACCCAGAACAAGCAAGGATGCAAATGAATAAAATATAAGCTCTACTGACTATTTCTCCACAGAACAATATATCAATCTGCTCTACTCTTCTGCTCTATATCATGCTACCAGCAGATCAGATAGCAGGTTCCCTTTAATGTTACCAGGGATATCCCTTATACCTGAACCCATAAAGAGGCCCTGTGACATCTTGATATGTCTGTTTTAGAAAATACATTTGTTCCCTGTGAAATAACAATTCTGGAACCTCTTCTCTTATAACTCTTTGTTGTGTTGTTCTGTTGTCATTCCTTCTATAAATGTATTATCAATCTGTCATCTGGGGGTTTCCAATTGAGGGTGTGACCCTGCACAGTCTAACATTATCCAATCAGGGCTGACAAAGTCAGCGTATGCAGGGACACACCCCTTTGAAAACTTGAATGATGACACCCAGCTGACAGGTTCAGTAATACATTTCTAGAACGAAGAACAGCACAACACAGATTGTAGATTGTAAGCCTTCGCGGGCAGGGCCCTCTCTCCCTCTGTACCTGTCGTTAATCACAGATTGTCACTATTGTAAATGTTTGACTTATGTAACCCCCTGAATGTACAGCGCCCTGGAATCAATGGCGCTATAAAATAAATAATAATAATAATAATACAGAGTTATAAGAGAAGATGCTTTAGAATTGTTATTTTGCAAGGAACACAATTATTTATTAAAACAAACATGTTAGGATATAGCACAGGTCCTATTTAAGCCTGTGGAGATCAAAGATGAGCACAGGAGCTTTACAGAGAAGTTCACCATGGAGCTCTGTTTTCAACTCAATCTCACTTCAAATCACCAAGTACAAGGGGATTTGGTGTTTGTTTTCCCCGTTGATTAGTTTCCCACATCTTTACTTGCTTATGTTGTAGGACCTGTGGAGAACGGAACCTGAGATAATTTCTCACACCCACTTAAATAAGGGATGCAGTCTATACACGTTTTTTTGCGTAGTTTCTTTATTTTATATGAGATTATGGAGGACATGTATGAACTGGACTGTGCCAGAAGCCTGCCGTAATTTCAGCCCGACATCGGAAGCAGCCCCGTTCGCATTACTGAAATTGTTTCCCGTATGCCATTATCAGGCGCATTACAGAGCGCCCGCGGCACTTTGTAATGCGCCTGATTTCAGGTGGCATGCGGGAGGCGGAGCACACTAGAACTGTACAAAGTTATAGATTTATAGCTTCAGCAAGGCAATTCTAAGGGCATTACTGCTGGAACAGGTAAACCACTTTGAAAGTGGTTTACCTGAGCCAGAAATGTTCTCTTAGCGCTAGAATGCGCCTGATTTATGACCTGCAGTAGAGCGGGTTCATAAATCAGGCACATTCTAGACTAATTCTAAATTCTAGACTAATATTATACGCATGAAATTTGGCATTTAAAAGCTAAATTTCACACATGCATTCCTATGTCTTTGAATGCTCTTCATTAGACTCTATTATGGTTTGCTTGTAGTCTGGAGATGCAAGTGACACTGTCTATAACAAGGACTTCTTCTTTGTGCTATCGATAATGTAGGATCAATCACACTCACCCAGGCTCTGATTGGCCCACAAGGGAAACTCCCGGTAGTCCCTTGGGCATGATTGGTTTTAAGAGAGAAAAGCAGAGATAGAGAAGCAGAAAGAAAAAGGGAAAGTGAAAGAGTCATGTACAGTCATTTAGAGTAGCTCTAAAGTGGGCCCCAAGAATCAAGTTCACTGGTAGGCCTCAAGAATCAACTCTACTAGAAAGTTCAAAGAATCGACTTCACTGGTGGACCCCAAGAATCAACTACACTGGTTTGCCCCAAAAATCAACTTCACTGGTGGTCCGCAAGAATCAACTACACCGGTGTGCCCCAAGAATCAAGTTCAATGGTGAGCCCAAATAATCAACTCCACTGGTGGGCCATAACAATCAACTCCACTGGTGGGCCCCAGGTACCCCAGTCTGACACTGCCCTGACCAATTGTAATGCTATATATATTTGGCTTGTGTTTGAGTACTACTAGATATATTGACAGAGATTACATTTACTGAACCCAATGTTTGTAATTTCAGGGTAAAAGGCAAAGACGAAGCAAAAAAGAATAAACAACGAAAAAAAGAAGGAGATGTTCCAAGAAAACAAAGGCAGAAAAAGCAGGAAAAAGCTCAGCGAGGAGAAGGAAAGCAAAGAGAAATCAGAGCTTAGGAGATGGAATGTACAGACGATGTAGCCAATGTCTTTCTTGAGCCCTTATAGGACATAAAAGGCTTTGCGCCATTGTGACTTCTCGTGCTGCTATATTGATTACATCCCCACTTGTCGATAACTAGATGGATTGGATAGTTCTCACGCAGCCAAGGCCTAAGCAACATTCCAAGCTTCGCATGTCTTTTTTTGTAGAATACAGAAAAAAAGATGGAATGTAAAGACAGACAGCAGAATTGCTGGAAATGTTCCGTGGACGCTTCAGAATTGTATGCTTGTGTGCATCTGTAAAAGATAATTAAGACTTTATTCTATATAATTGTTAATAGCAACAATTCCCCTATTTTGTAAAATATTTTTCACAGATTTTTTTTTCAGAATTATAGGCTAATTATATGCTGAAGTCTACAGCATTGTTTTATCTAACACATTTCTGTGGTCAAGTCGTAAAGGATTACAATTACCAGTGGTACGCGTGGCATGCCATAGCCAGAAAATAATGGTTACCTCACCCCTTGCATCTGTAGAATTGCAAAGTCTCAAAATACTCAATTCAGCTTAGGTACAAAGTATGAACTGAGTTTTATATGTGCCAATGGTTGACACTGCCTTATAAACTAACCGACAATATTGTGCTGGAGGATAACATTACTTATATGGCTAACTATAGGAACAAACGGCAACACTAATCTCAAAGCTGCTCTGTTTTTGTAAAATGGTTAGAGATTATTTTAATTTATTAGCATTCACATATTTGACTGCTGACATAATCCTATCCCCGGTAAATGTGTGTATGTTATTGTTTGCTAAGCTCCAGTCAATGGAGCAATCCAATGGTCAAAGTGGTCAACTTGTGTCAGATATTAGACCCATAAGAACAAATATTAGCCACCATAATAGCCAGATACCATTTAAATTTTCTGGAATTGGCACCAAAATTATAATGTTAAAGGGGTTTTGCCAAGAAGTGAAGTTCCTTACCTCTTATCTGTTGAGGAGAGAAGATAAAGCATGAACGGCTGCAGGGGGAAGAGGGAGGGGGTTGAGCAGAGCCAGGAAGCAGGGAGCGTCTATAATGTTTACTCAAATTATAACATTACAACCAGTGGATTATCTATACAGCAGACAGCCTCATACACTGCACTATTCTCCCCAGCCCCTTGCAAGCTCCTTCATGTTCTCTGTCATCAGATAAGAAGTGCAAACACGCAAGCGCGGCCAGATCAGCTCCTGTCAGTGTCCTGGTCGTGTCTAATGTAAACTTTCAGGAAACTAAGGGCATCTGATTAATGCTGTAGCTCTTACAGGTTTCACTTTTTATAATCACATATATTTAGAAAAGTGATTAAATACCCATTTTGGAGGATCCCACGTCAACATTACATCGTGTCAAAACCCCTTTAAATATGGCAAAAAAACCAGTCAAGAATTGAAAATGCATCTATGGTAGGCAAAGTAAACTGATACAATGGTCAATATATGTTTAGGTGTATTATCTGGATATATGTGAACAAGAACAGGCTTTCCTTTTTTTATGGTCACTAAATATTTCCAAAAATAACACTTGGCCTTGCCTACCACTCTTTCTATGGTGAACAAATCAAAAGAAATATGATACGCTCATACATTTTAGAGGAGCAGTTGGCAGTTCTAAAAGTTTGTAGTGGTTGTTTCTGTGCAATCTTGGAAGAGATTCTTGAAGGGAATATTATTGCGCTTTGCTAGAAATGCTGTTCAATGTATTGAACATCAGAATGGTTTCCAGATGGACATAGTGTCCCAGACATAATTGCTTTTTGTGCAGGGCAGCATGTTCTATCCTTTACTTTTATTTTACTGATATATCTATCATGCATCTGTCTGCACATTAAAAAAAAAAAATCTGCTGACCAAGACCTTTAAACCCTCGACTGCTGGAAGGGTCTTTGAAACACTGATCTGCCAGTCGCAGACCTCTCCAAGAAGCAGAGAAGTTAGGTTGTGAGGGACAGAAGCATTAAGGAATACAGAAATAAGCAATATGTCATGGAAGCATTGTACATTTTTCCAGTTCTGTTATCTTCTGGAAAAGCTAATTATTATTATAATCTGCTTATTGATCAGCATGGAGGATGAAGGGGCACAACCTTAATAACGTTGTGTGTATCTGTTGAAAGAAATTCCACTACAATAAATATATTTCTTAAACAAGTTTGTGTCTTCTAGTTAATAATTGAGTTTCCTGGTTTCATTCACCAGCGATCCAATTATGAGGAAAAGAACTCACTTTGAAAAGTCAAATCAAATTTATAGCTGTTGACACATTTTTCTTTTTTAGCAATTTGTAATTATGTATTTGCTATAAAGTGGTTTAACAAGAGTTCAGATTGATAGCGTTACTTTGGCAAAGGGCATTAATATGCATTGAATGGGGATCTCACCTTCAGGACTAGCAATGAGCATAGCAAAGGGGCCATGATAATTGCTGTACCATACCCCAACACTTAAAGGGGTTTTACTACTTGACAATGTCCCCGGTGGATGACAGCTCATAGTTTGCTATGATTCAGAGAATCAGAAAAGGGCCACGCTTGCATAGTTCTCCCTGTTCTCTCCTATAGCAGATCGGAATATAGCTGAGCTAATGTGCTTGGCTATATTCTGAACTCACAAAAAAAATTGACATTATTTACTTAAAAACACAGCCATAGAGCTGCAAGTATCACCCTGTGTTTATATTCTGAACTCCCATTGATGGGAATTAGGGAGAGCTGCCCTCTCTCCAGTCACTGAGCCTGGCTCAGAGTGAACTATGAACCGACCTCCACAGAGACTTTGCCAGGTGGTAAAGACCCTTTAAATAAGGGTTATGTGGAAGCCCTGCTGTATTAGATAAAAGTAGGTTGTCAAATGCTGGAAACCCCTTGTAATGAAATTGCATTAGTTGTTCTAGAATTTTAGGAACACAGAGACAGAAAATAAACTGTCCAAATTTCTGTTTTCATGAACACATCACCTGTCCATATGTCACACTAGTGCATATGGAAATCATAAAGGGCATTCCTCAGGTGAGGACACCCCTCTGTAAGCCAAAAACAAAGTTCATCTATAGGAGTAGCTCCTGGTTTGGTGAGCAGTGATTATTAGTAAGTATTAATGCACAAGTTACCTTCAGCAGCAGGGCTGGACTGGGACTTAAAAACAGCCCTGGCACACAAAACCAACCAGCCCCTTCCTCTAAGCAATATGACTTTTGGGTATGTTCACACGGCTTATTTTGGGGTGCATTTTGCCGCGTATTTTGCGGCGTACTGCGTTCAATACGCAGCGAAATATGCCCCATAATCATGGTAATCCATAGCTCTCATAGAGAACTATGGATTATGCCTCGTCCCCCCATGCATACAATACGATTGTGTTGTACACGCGGGGGGAGAATTGACATGTCATTTATTCAAGGCGCGTAAGTAATGACGCACGCATTAGCGTGACTCCCGAACACCCGGCGTAATTGCGAGGCGTGATGTACGCCCCGCAATTACGCCATGTGAACATACCCTTGCCCTCCCACATAACTCTGTATAATTTTGCGTACTAGTTAGACTTCCCTTAAATATCTAAACATACTAACAAAAAAGAAGGACGCAAAACAAAATACCAAACCCCACAATCAAGTACAGTTTTTCACTTGGGGTATTTTTCAACGGCATAAGGATCCTGAAGCTCCACAAACATTTTTTTCTGCTCCGGCATTTTTTGTAACATTTGAAAAAAAAAAAAGGCTCAACAGGGAAGAAATTTACTTTGAGTCTAGGGTAAGCGTTGGAAGGTTTTTTGACACTTTTTTGCAGAAATTGCTTTTCATTTCGCCAAAAAATCAAAACAGCCAAAAACTTCGTTTTTCAGCACTTTGACGTGCCCCCGGACAAAAAAATCCCGTTTTTATGAATTTTTTAGGATTGGTTCAGTTTTTTTTTTGTCCAGTGCCAAAGCGGGGGAAAGGGTGCACATTTTTCAATTTTTTTCGCGTTTTTCATTCTGAAACCTGAAAAAAAGACGAAAACAATCCCTAAAAAAGAAAAATTGGGTTTTCCCCCATAAAATTTTTTAAATTTTTTCTGCCCGGCACGGGGCAAAAAATTTTTACTATTGAAGTCAAGGGAAACACCGCTTTTTGGTGTGTTTTTGCAGAAGTCCACAGCGTTAACCGTTCCTTTCCGCAAAACACCAAAAAATTTGAAAAAAAGCATAAAAAACATTTTGGATAAAAAAACCAGTTTTTAAAAGGGTTTTTTAAGTTTTTGGGTTTACAGGGGTTTTTTGTTCACTGCAGGAAACCTAGCCTTCTGGCATTGAAAGGGGGGCCGTCACACACTTTTTTGGAATCCATTTTGGACCGTTTAGATCGAAAATCACACCCAAAAAACGAGTGGCGATGGGGATCCTAAACAGATCCAACACGTATCCATAGCACGAGTGTTTGGACGTTTTGGGGGCAGCAGGGCGACCCTATTTTTTATTATAGAGGCACTTTTGTTGGGTGCAGCAGGATTTCACCCTATAGTTTTTTATTGGGGTCCTCGTTCTTTACCCAAGAAAAAACAGAAATCTTGGGGAAAAACCGAAAAGTCAATGAAACACCACGGATATCTTGAACACCAAACGTGTTTCAAAGAAAAGCAGGGGAAACACACTGAAAAGGTTACTGGGTTTGGGCTGTTGGGGCCAAAAACGCAGCTCAAAAGTGTAAGTTACATGAACAAAAACCTCATGTGAAACAACCTTTCTGAAAAAACGTTTACCCCATTCCTTTTCACCACCTTTTTTTGGGGGGGGGGGGTTTTTTAAAATTAATTGCTTCTTTTACTTTATTTCCTTTCTTTAATTTTTTTCAGTTTTAAATTTTTTTTTTTACATCTACTTTAAATTTGTGCCCCAAAATCTGTTTTCCAAAATCAACGTTATTTTTGCGCAAAAAAAAAATGGCAAAATCCCCGGGGTTGGCGACATTAAAATACTGTTGGATTTTCAAATGTATTTTAACTTTTCGGGGAAAATAGCCTTAAGACTCCTGCATTCGAACCCTGCCGGCATGAAAGGCGGGGGAAACAGAAGACAGAGCTTAAAATCAACTCTTTAATCTGAAACAGCTATTTAGGGGGCAGGACGGGATAAAATTCCCCCACTTTTCATGGCATGCGCAAGGGCGTTCAGGAAAGTCCTGAGCAATTTTTTGCTGATTAATATTTTTTAAAAACGACATAAAACCCCATAATTTAACTACTAGGCATTCATCCCCCAGCAAACACATGTAGTTGATGAGGGTCCAGGAGTTCAATTTATAAAGGTGCAGTCTTCTCGATCACCAGCAGCTCTAACCATAATCTGCTTCTCTCCAAGCAGTCCCTGGAGCAGTCTACAAAGCCTTTCTCTTGTCTTCTGGATCAGCCAGCAGCTCTAACCTTATGTGGTGTTCTGGGCTTGCTCCTTTCCTGCTTTTTACAGCCCTCCAGAGCAGCCTAGAAAGCCTTTCTCCGGTCTTCAGCTCTCTGTGCTCACTTGTCCTTCCCTTATGCTCTTGAAGACTCATTGTCTCCATTGCCTTGTCCTTTGTCTGGCTCCGCGCCTTTTTATAGCCCCACCCCTGATGTCCGGCTTTGTCTCTATTCGCTTCTCCAGGGTCCTGGCCCCGCCCCTGTTAGGTTCTGCTCGTTCTTAGCCCCGCCTCCACCTAGCTTGTAGTCGGCAATGTCCCATTGCACAGGCTGACATCGGAGAAGGATGTCAGCCTATTTCTATCAGTGCTGACTGCCGGCCCTCCCCCCCTTCCGTTGTATGCGTGTTGCTAAGTACCAGGGGCCCTTATCTATTGAATAGATATCGGCAAATGAAGGAAAAAAACTTCGCTCATTCCTGCAGGCCCACTCACTGGGGCAGCCCACCGGACATCCGGCCGGTGAGAAAGATTAGCAGTCCGGGCCTGTTTAGCAGCCTCTACAAGGGAAATGTCTGGAGCACCACAGCTTCTTCCAGAAAAATCAACTATTGGGGGTGCCAAGAGCATATAACAAGGGACAACTGTGTCACCTATTAGCCAAGACATGGCGTCAGAACACAGAAGGTGAGGGGCTATTGCTGGCAAAGGGGAATACCAGACAGATGGAAGAAAAATGAGCAGAGAGCCGGGAAGAGGAATAGGAGTACAGACAAGAAAGTATAATGTAGTGTTTCACACTTAGGAAGACATGTATGAAGGAAGGTGCTTCAAAGTGAATTGTTGAGTCTCATTTTCAGTGTATAATGCAATTGAATGTATGAAAGTGGTTTTTGTGCGATTATAAATGAGGTCTAAAGTTCAACGCGCCTCGCCTATGTGTTTGGCACATTATGGAACTTAGGCGCATTAGTAATGCGCCTAACATGCATAAAGATTATAGATAGGCTGGAAATAAAAGAAAAGTCATTAGAATAGCATGTCAGTGAATAGAAACTATGGTACTGATCCTGCTTGGTGGACCACAGGTCCCAGTTTAAAACCTGTGGGGGTGCTGGGTCTTGCTTTTATGTAGAATAAAGGGTGAGAGCAGCAAAAATAAAATTCAAATTTAATGTATTAAAAATTTAAAATCGAAAAATCTGAACAACATCAGAGGGTTGTTTAATGTAAAAATAGTATTAGATTCTATTAAATTTAAATGCATAGCTGGCAAGTGGTAGTACCCATCAAAGAGGTGGAGGCCATAATACAGTGGATGTATGAAAATAAAGGACATTTTGGCCCTACTAAGACCTTTGAGTGGCTCCAAAAGGTGCTATCTCCAGCCCAGCATGAGGAAACTGACTGAGGATGTGTGTATCAGATTCTGAAACTGTGAACTTGGGCTATGGAGCAGCAGAAGCCGGTAAGAAACATTCAGTCATTTTATCCATTGCAGCTAGTTATGATGGACTACCTCACTGAGGACACATCTGTGCAAGGGTTCAAATATTTGTTAGTCATTGTCGATCACTTCACTAAGTTTGCAGTTGCATTTCCTACACAGGACCAAACCTCAGAGACCGCTGGTCTTGTGGAGGAACTTCATTTTGGTGTACGGTTGTCCCAATCAACTGCATTCTGATCAAGGGATCTGCTTTGAGGATAAAGTGATTGAAGAGCTATGTCGCTTCTACCAGATAATAAAAACATGGATCACTCCTTATCAACTCCAAAAGAATGGCGCTTGTGAGTGCATAAGAAGAACCTTGCTTCAAATGCTACGTGCCCTAGAAGAGGAAAAAAGGGAAAGATGGCCGGATTTTGTGGCTTAGTTGGTATGTGTCTACAATAATACAGTAAATTCGGGCTAATTTTGGGGGAAAAATGGAAAGATGTCTTTTAACCCCTTAGGGATAGTCCCTTTTTAGGGAAAGGGGGGAAAAAAAAAAGGGGGACTATCAAAATTGGATTTTGGGTTTAATCTCAAAAAAGGTTTTAGGAGTTATGGGTGTTTCTGGTGGCCCCCCCGGAAGGGAAACCCCGGGGGAATTGGTGTTAAACCCAAAAACGTTGAGAGAGCTACTCTTGAAGATTGAAGATCGGGTGATGGTAAGGAACAAGGCTGCCCAGAGGATGAGAAAGCTATGTTGGTGGTGGGAGCCACAGATTTCCAAAGTGATCTGCCAACCCAACCCTTTTTTATTTCAGTTCTTTTTTGGGGGGGAAGAAAAGGGAAGCCGGGGAGCCCCCCAATAGGACAGTTTCAAACCAAAAAATTTTTTGAGGCCATTTCCTTTTTGGCCAGAAACCTAATAAAAAGAGGGGGGGGGGAAAAAAGTTTGGGCAAAAATTGTTGACAAAAATTGGTTTTTACAAAGAGTGGCGAAATCGCAATTTTTTCCCTGCCTGCAAAATTTTAAAAAGCATTTACCAAGGGGGAATCACTGAAACCAATAGGCAATTTAAATTTTAAAAGTTTTTCTTTAAAGGACAACCCCTTTTTAGCCTTTAAAATTTTTTTTTTATAAAAAAAAGTTCAGTTTAACCTCACTTATGACTGAAAGAAGCATCTAATTGGTTAAAGTGTGATTAAGAGATTGTCCAACTCCCATTTTTAAGTTTAAATATGGTGCAGAGATTGGGAGGAAATAAAAGGACCCATACTCATGTTCGAGCCAGCAATGTGCTTCCCAGTCCTTCTCTGGTCTTTTGTTGTCTTTTGGCTCAGACTGAACATGAATATGGGCAAGGAAGATGGCGCACTTCTATTGGCAATATTTTGAGGGTACTGGGGTGCTTACGGTAGGATCACTGATCTTCTGTATCAGACGATTATAATATTTCCTCAGAACTCCACAGATTTTCTTAGTTTCATAGTTTGTAAGGCTAAAAAAAGACAAGTCGTCCATCTAGTTCAGCCTGTTGTGTACAAAATTGTGGTATTTATTAATTTACAGAAGAAATAGACAAATATCCCTTATGTGCAAAAATTCTAAAGTAAGACAATATGGGTAATCCAGTCTAGAAAGCATTTTCAGCCAGATGGCCTTTCTCAGTAATGTCTGGTGGAGAGGTACATGGAGGCAGGAGCATAGGAGATGTGTTCTAATCTGAATTACCCATATTGCCTTACGTTTGAATTTTTGCACATAATGAAGATTTGTCTATTTCTTCTCACGAACCTAGTGACATCCTGTTTTGTGCTCTCTAGTGAACACTATTTACGCTACCATCTGAATCCCTGATCCTGTCTATGCCTAACCTGTCTATCCTAGCTTCTGCTCCACGTTCCGCTGATCTCTGTGTTCTACGCCTTCTGCTTCAGCTGTCACCGCTAGGACCTGCATCGGGGGTCGTGACCTGGGGGATTCCCTGCGGCAAAGTATGCCCAGGCTCCGGTGAAGACAAGGGGGCCTTTTAGACCCCGTTCTCCAGCATATGTAATGCCAAATCTAGCAGTGACCAGAGGATCCACCCTCCATTCCTAGTGCCATCGTGACATTAAGGTAGAGCTGCACTTCTTCCTGGGTTACACAGGAAATATTTAAGGTGAAGTTTACCTCATCTCTCTGCACATTAACAGGAATGTCATATGTAAATACGGTGGAGAAAAAATTGCTTCATAGGTTTGTTTTCTCCTCATAGCCCTCTACAATACCTCCCTCACTATTTTTCAAAGGGCTAACGTTTTCAGTTTTAATCTTTTAACTAATTTTTTTTTTTTTATATAGTTAAAAAAAAATTGGGGTTCGTTTTACTCTCTTTGGTCATCTGCCTTTCTGTCTCCAGCGTTGCTGCCTTTATCATTTTTTTACATATTTTATTTTTTTCCTTACAGCTTTTTAGTGCTTCTTTAGTGTTCTCCTGTTCTAGTAGCTGAAACACTTTCTTTTTGTTATTATAGCCTTCTTTACATCTTTGTTGATCCACATTGTTTCTTTTTGTTATTATAGCCTTCTTTACATCTTTGTTGATCCACATTGTTTTTTTCTGTTTCTAATCATTGTATTTCCATAAGGTATGTACCTCTCACAGTGCGTGCATGAGATATTTTTAAAAATCTCCCATTTAGTATCTGTATCAGGGCTGGGACAAGGTATTCTGGTGCCCTAGGCAAACAAGGCATAAAGAGCTCTCAAAATGGAAAATTCAGCCCACTCCATACCTCATTGTGCCCACTTTTCTGCCTGGGACGCCTACCTTCTCCTACCCATCGTCGTGGCCCTGATCTGTAGTGTTGTTGTTGAAGACATTTTCCCAGTCAATGTAGTTAAATGCCTCTCTAAACAGATTAAAATTAAGCTTCCTAAAATGTAATGTTTTTGTGGCTCCTCGACAAAAAACTCTAATGAAGGATAAGTGGAAATGTATTATATTGTGGTCACTATTTTCTAGGTGACCCCCAACCTGAACCTTTGTTACTCTGTCAGTCAATATTGAGTCCAAAAGGGCCATCATTTTATTTGGCTCCTGCAACAATTGACACTTGTCAGTTCAGATATTCTCTTATTTTTTCTCACATGAGAAAACTACATGATACAAGAAACAAGGATTACTCAACCCAGCCATTGGCCATTTCATCTCCCATTTATTATGGAGGATGCTTTAAGAAAAAGGCATGTGACTGACTGTTAGATAGGAAAAACTTATGGAACTCTTCTAGCTGGGAGTAGTTCATTGATCATATATGGACTTTATTTGGTGGATATTTTATCTACTGGGAATCATTTTTTCCTCTTGCTACATTTTAGTGCAAATGTGCATTTGGAATTTTAATCATAAACAATGCCTTCAAATAGTAGCCACATATTTTCTGTGCTTCTATACATTCTGTATATTTTTCCATAGGTGAGTGTGTATCTCATTAAAAGTATAGGAATAAGATTTGATCTCCAACTCTCCATGACAGAGGAGAATTTGAAACTTTAAAGACGAAGGCTTTCCAAAAGTGTGCTTTATTTTCATCTCTTTGATTTATAGACATACATCTGTTTTACAAAATTCGAGTTACATTACATTGTGCATTTAACAACTGTTAGCTCTGACAATATTTAAAATGAAAAAAAAAATGCTTTGAACACCTTAAGAGCTTTTCTACCCAGATGAGAAGGTTTGTCACTGACAGATATACATGACATTATTTTACACAGCAACAGAGAGGACTGGCATTTTACTCACTGTCACTTACAGCAGGCAGTCTGCAAAACCTAAGACGATATTACTAACAATGGGTGACATGTCCCATTAGGGATGTACCATTTTTTTGTTGTATTTTGTACAAAAAAAAACTGTTGACACCCTATTCTCTATATTAATGAACTGTCGTACTCCAAAATTAGGCGCATTATACACCAGGCAAGACTCATTTGAATGCGCCTAAATTATGTACATCAAATATGCTAGCAATGAGATGCTATGCGTCTAGGTTATGCTATGCACTTCGACTGGGCGCATCAATTTTACTATGCAAGGTATACCACACATAGGTTCATTCATTCAGGCTTACCATACACTCTGTAGGGGCAACATGCATGAAATCTGGCGTGTGAACGCCAAATTTCATGCGCATAATAGTGGCATGGAATGCACCGGATTTATGAACCCGCTCTACAGCTGTAATGTGACTAGAAATGTCGTAGTAAAGCTATAAATATGTAACTTCACTACGATTCTAGTGTGCCCCGCCTTCTGTACGCCCCCTTGAGATCGGACACATTACAAAGCACCGCAGGTGTTTTAAAAAAGCCCCCGAAGGCGGGCGGGAGATTTAAACAGTTAAGGGGGCTGCCCCCGATATGGGGCTGAAAAACCCCCGATATCTGGCACAGCCCCTTTCTACTTGTCACCCTCATTTAAGCGCCTTAAAAACGTGTGGGGGCGCCTCTTTTTTTGCATGTCGCCCCCAATGTGTTTGCATAAAACTACAACATTATCAAAAGTGACTCCATTTAAAACTTTTTTGACTGTCACACAGGTTTTTTACTATTGGGAAATTTTTACCCAACTAAAATGCTCAAACTGTCAATAGATTTTGCTTAGTTCTACATTACTTCGGTGTTACCCCCTTTTAGGGCCCTGGTTTCCCAAACATAGTCCAAATTTTTCTTTTTTTTGTCTTCCTTCTCCCATTTCTATGCTGGTGTTTTGGGATTTTAACCATTCACTCATTTTTTTTCTTTCTTGGGTTTAAAACCCCCCCTACCTTCCCTGCCCTTCACCACAATCTCATTGATGTTCTGTCCCTATCTAGTGATTCCAGCTAAGTCCTACTATTACCTCTGGATAGCAGCCCCTTACTTTTAGTTCTTTGTACTCACATGCCATACTTTGCTTGCCTGGGTCAGACACCTTTCACTTCTATATACATAATCTTAAAGGGGTTGTCCAGTTTATGAAAGAAAAAGAAATAAGATACCGCTGCCCATTAACCTAAAAAAAAGCCTATACTCAACTTCCTCCTCACCTCTGTTTCTGCACTGGTTTTCTGTTTACTTTATGTCTTCTTCCAAACATGTTGTCATCACTGCTGATTTGCTGAAAAATATAGGTCTCACTTGATCAGTTTGGAAGTGACAATGTGTAACTCTGAACAAAGAGTAAAACCAAGCCATTGACCTGCGCCAATCAGTGACTGCTGTGTTGATGTCCCCATTTGAAGGCGATAAAATAAACGAAGATCGGGGGCCCAGTGTGGGAAAGAGGTGGGGGGGAATTGATACAGGCTTTTTATTTTATTGAGCACCATTTCTTTAAAATTTCGTTTTAACAAAGGGACAAAACCCCTTTTTAAAGGACTTTTACATTTTACCAGCGTTACCAAAACCCTTAGGGTGCATTTACACGGTAAAGACCAAATACCGGGATTTGGTCTTTTTTGGCATGCAGGGGGATGGCTTTTCTCCACGGTTTGCGGAGTGAAGCCCTCCCACTTGTTCATATATGCCCCAAAAACCCTAGGAGAAGAACATGTTCTAATTTTTCGGGCCGTGGTGGGTTTAAAAAAAGGTCCCCCAAAAAAAATCTGTGCAGTGGGGACTGCTGCACAGATTTTCCCCTTTAAGTCTAAGTAAGCGTTGTTTTTTGGTTTTCAATGGTTTTTTAAAACCGTCTGAAAAACCGACAAATAACCAGTGCCGTGGGGACAAGCCCTTAGATGGACATTTCCATTATTAGAATAATTGTGGACATTTTAGAACACAAAACATATCATGCTTGTAATGCAGCCCTGCACTTGAAAAATAATAATTTTTTTTATGTAACAGATTTTCATGAATGATAAACAATATGTTATTGATTTATGATTAATCATTTTGTAGAATTACATAACAATTAGTATAAGGATCATTTTAATGCGTGGATATGAATGTGTGACATGGACTTTGTCAGGCAAATGGCATGTGAGACAACTCGTTTTATTGTCATTCTGTGGGTTCACAGTTTGGACTTTTTGGTTGATCTGCAGGATTTCACTATGTTAAGAAAAGTATAGTAGCACTGTTTTGACTGCAAACTGTTCTTTGATCTCAGGGTTGGCCTTGTTCTTATCAGTGACATATGATCCAAGATACTTGAACTGGTCTGACCATTTAAAAGTCCTTCCTCTTAAACTGACTGTTATCTGATGGAGTCATATGTAGTCCTGGATAACATCATATCATGTCTAACTATTATTTCATGTTCTAAGTTTCTATCTCCAGCCGTAGGTAAGCTTTTCCAAGGCGCACCATAAATGTGCCAATTAAATCATCATCATCTGCATTTGCCAGATTACTCAAAAGGGGAAAGAAGGCTCCAACTCTATTTCCTTTGATGCCCCTTCCTACATTTTCAGCACAAAATTGAACATTGACTGCATGTATATAAATCCTTGTGCGATATCAAACTTCTATGGTTTCTGTTTGTATTCATTGTGGTACTATATTGAAATCACATGATTCCCACGTTTCAACAGACAGATAATTAGTGGATATACTGATAAATGTTTCCTCTAAACCTCAGGTTCTGACCTATATTGGCATCATCTCGGATACCTTCTCCATCTCCCTGACTCTTTCCTCCAAAAGAGAATGTAGAGATTGTTTGAACAAGTACATCTGGTTTATACTGTTCCTGGTTTTCCGTTTCATATTCTTTTTCAATTTCATTTGTCAGTAGTTCTTTAAAATATTTGGTCCATTTCATAACCACATCTTTATTGCATTGAAATGTACTTTTTTATAACTAGAAGTACAATTTATTGCAAGGTCTTTTTTCTATTTCTTTTAGTCTCTTTACTACCATAGAAGGCTATAAAAGTGATTAGTGTATGGACCAGTGGCTTTTATTTTGTCTGATATCATTAGAGAAGTTTCTAACATTTCACCTAACTTGTTGGGGGCTAAGCTTATCAATTATGATTACTTCTTTTTCCCTCCAGGTAAAATCCCTAAGGCTATGTCTACATGACATGATTTACAGTCGGATTTTTAAGCGGAATTGGTAATTAGAATTCGCAAAAATCCACCTGTAAATCATCCCCATAGACCTTAAGGGTGCTTTCACACGGTGCGTTTTTGATGCGTTTTTTCAATGTGTTTTTGTGCAGGAAGGCACAGCAATTAATGCTGTACATTGCTGCACAAATATTGTGGCAAAAATCGCGGCAAAAATTTACCGCAAATTTACCGCGATTTTGCCACGATTTTTTGTGCAGCAATGTACACATTAATTGCTGTTTCCTCCTGCACAAAACACATTGAAAAAACGCATCAAAAACGCACCGTGTGAAAGCACCCTAAAGGTTTTTTGCCACAAAGTAAAATTGATGTGAAAAGTTTGTAAACTAAATAATAAACATTTTCACCATTCATTATTATTAAAAATTCTGCACCGTTTTTGTTCTAGCTGCTCCTTTAGTGATCCATTGTTTTACAGCTCGTCCCCAGGGGATACGACCGGGGCTGAGAGCCCCTCAGTCCTGATCAGACAATGCTCAGATATCACCTCTCTCACGGGCAGCTACTGAGTGTTAAAAACCCCATTAGCTGTAATGTACCCTGTTCATCTGTACTACTAGTAATTAGTAAAACAGTGCAAATTAAATTAAAAAAGAACCTCAATGAGGTATGTGCATTGATAAAGAGAAATAAAATCCACAGGTTTGGTTCCTGCAGGATTTGAACCAAGGAACCCCCGTGCCTGGAGGCAAAAGTTTTACCTCTGAACTACATTGTAACTACCTCACGCTCTATACATACCCCAGACCTTTCTTTGACAAAAAGAGGAAAGGCTGGTGATGTCATCCCGCTAGGTCACATTTATATCAATTCAAACAAATCACACACGCCCCCTTCTGAGCACACAGAGCTGAAGAGCTAGATGCAGGAGGTATGAAATGAGATCGTGGCAAAACCCCTTTAACAGAAAATCCGAGCTGTAGTCTACACAGCTCAGATTTTCTGCGGTCGGATTTTAAATCTGAAAACAGGCTCAAAAAGCTTAGAATATGTTCTGTAATTCACGATATTTCACTTGAAAATGGCGGATAATAGTACTGTTGAATTGAATGAGATGTTCAAAACCTGAAAATCGCAGAAAAAAACGGGACAAAAACCAGATACAAAAAACAAAATCCGAGTGTAAAATGCTGGTTGGATTCTGATTAGAATCCGAGTATTTCATCCTATGCCGTGTAGTTGTAGCCTAAGACTCTAAAAGGCCCCAGGAAAAGATAACATTAGTGTAACATAGTGTAGGACCCACCTGCATTGAGGTCTCGTTGAAGTTTGGAGGTGAGCTTAAGCAGTTTTGATCAAAAATGTGAACTGAGAACCTCCCCCCAAAAATTTTTATGTGTTTTTTTAGAAGCAGGAGTGCTTTTTTCATGAATCCTTATATAATGTGCTGCTGGTATTCTTTTGTGTATTAATAATGTGGCCACAACAGCGTGCACCTATGCTTTCTTTTCAAAGAGGTTTATTAGATGTGCAGAACCAAACATTGTAAAAGGACTACTCCGTTTTTTTTTTGCCTTTTTTCACCTAGTTTATTAGAAACTGCTTTTATGTGCACAGTAGTGCCAGTAATTTTGCTTGCCTGTGTTTTAGCTATAAACCCGCAACTTTATTCTTGTTGTGCAGTTTTCAAATTAATAGAAGAATGGACATATGCACATATGTCATGGAAGATTGCCAGCTGACATCAGGTTTATTTCAGAAGCAAAGTACTTTATTTTGGTTAATACATACAAGTTTTTATACAGGATCATCTGGAGTTGCAGCAACATTAATATCAGCATCATTACTTCACATTTTTTATTACAATTTGCAATGCAATTTGTTAGTTTAATCATAATACAATTAGTTACTTCTAATAAACATACTTTTAATACGTAAGCAGTGACCTTTACATTATCTTTGTTTTGCATTACTAATAATTAATTTGCAGCATATCACCTGGTAAATTATACAGTCATTATTAATGTATTTAATTAAAAGGAGAAAAACAACTTGTATAACCATTGTTTTAAGTATTAAATACTAGGAAAACAAGTTGGGTATTTCTGGGGGTGGCTAAAGAATCTTGAGAACATCTTAATGGTCCTAGAAGATTCTGGGAATTAAGTACTGGAATGTTACAGTAATCTCAGTCGCCATACATATATAAACAAATGTATTTTATCCGTGATTAGAAATTGGATGGACAAAAAATAACCAATAAGAGAATAGGTGGGCTTAATATTTTATATAAACATAATTCCTCTGTTGGAAATTATGAACAATTTAATTTAAGACTGAAGAACTAAGGAATGTCTATTACAGTGTTTCTCAACTCCAGTCCTCAAGATGCACCAACAGGTCAAGTTTTCAGGATTTCCTCAGCATTGCACAGGTGATATCATTATTGTCAGTGCATTCTGCACAGGTGATATCATTATTGTCAGTGCATTCTGCACAGGTGCTATCATTATAGTCAGTGCATTCTGCACAGGTGATATCATTATTGTCAGTGCATTCTGCACAGGTGATATAGTTTAGTCTCAGTGCATTCTGCACAGGTGATGTTAATTATGGTCAGTGCATTCTGCACAGGTGATTCATATTGTCATGCTTCTGCACAGGGATATCATTTTTTCAGGCATTCTCCC